>JAQBSW010001363.1:0-136950 GCA_029291075.1 Eudiplozoon nipponicum | reverse complement strand
GAAGCTACTATTTTTTACATCCTTAATTGTCAGACAAATAATTTAATACATTATTTAAATACAAATTAGCCAATGGTTTTCACGAGTTTATGTGCTTCACAAGTGTTCCTTGTTTATTGTTCGTTATTGCACCTATGTTCGTATTTGATCCAACTTTATTCTCTTGCTCTTTCAAATTAACTATATAAATTACCAGATATTGCAGACTAGATGTGTTCTTTATAATAATTATTTAAATCAAGTTTTTGTGCTTGATATAAACACCAGTCCCATTAGGTATACATTTGCCAGTATAAGCTTATTATTGTATGAGGTAGCCAAGGCAATTAATTTTGTAAACCGATTTTGTCCTTATAGTTGGAAATCTTTAAGTACTGTGTTATAGGATTGCTGGTTACATCAAGCTTGCAGCATTGATTTAAATAATTTTTATCACCACCCGCGCAACCAATGTTGTTTTATTTATAGAAAGTTAAATAATAAATGTATTCTTCACTTAAATATTTATTTTTCTATTCAGATTACTAATGCACAAAAATGGCTGAACTAAAATGTATCCAAGAGAAAGTATATTAATGGCAATAACCACAAATTGCTTTATTTTATAAGAATTTAAAATACCAAGAGGTAAAGTTAAAAGTGTAAAATTAGAAAAGAGAAGCTGCGAAATAGCCATTTAAATATCGGACAAAATATCTTGTATGCGTTTTGTTCATACTGTAAAATTTAACTCGAAGTACATCTGCTGTTTTATATAATTAGTAAAGATTTCTACAGAATATTGGCAATTTTAGTGTTTAATAAAGAGCGGAATAGACATTTGTAGTTCTTCGAACTAAGAAATTAAGAAGATTTTTCCAAATATATGTTTAGGTATACAATCATAATCCACCCTCTACCATAAACGAAATGGCAAAAGTTCAGCATTGTACGATAGCAAATAGTCAAACTGAATTAACGGTCGGTAAATCAAGATGAAACAAGATGATGTTTTGATACCATTTGTAGCATTCTACGAAAATATTATACCAGCGATCATGCCGTGGCTCAAATTTTGAAACATATGTGTTGTTCATCCGGCCTGAAAGATATTAATGCTTTTTCTGTTTATAAGTTGTATAATAAATAATCGATAGATCAAGAAACCTGAATTAATACACGCCACTTTACATAGGAATTTATACTATAAAGTATCACAATTTCAATGCTAATGCAGGCACTATAACCAAGATTTATTTTTTGATCACGTTTTTCTGTAATATCAGGATTGTATGTACAGCTTCAAATTTCAAAATGAAATACTTAAAAATATCGAGCGTTTCAAATGGGTTCATGCGCAGTTTGAACTTTGTAAATATATCTGATATAACAACGTGATGATTGTTCAGACAATTCATTGGTTTCAAAACATGGCTTTGATTTTAGTTTGCCAGCTTAACTCTTATTATAATTTAAGCCAAGATTTCTTACTTGATATAAAAATCGGTATCATCATGTACATACATTTTTCAATATAAACCAAGCATTGTATAATGTAGCACAAGCAATACATCTAGTTGGAAATTTAGGTCTAAAAGTTCGCCATATGGACTCCACCCAAATGGAACACAAACCTAGAAAAATTTGTTAATTATATAATTGAAAATTTTTCGTAGTACGCGCCACGTTGACTCAGTGTTTAGAGCAACAGATTACGAAGCAGACAGGTTTGAACCCTGTACGCAGCAAATTCTGGACGGTATGTCATGAGGGACAAAACGAGTCTACTGGATGTATTACCTTTTCTACTTTATACAATGTTTAGTTTAACCTGAAAAATACGTGTACACAATGAGACAGGATAATATGAAGATCGCAAACTTGGTATAAATAATTATTACCACCACCCGCGTAACCAATGATCATTTAATTAACTCTTAATAGTTGGTCAAATGATGCTTCGATAGACGACGATTCTATCAAAGGTTATTTGCCAAAGCTTCTGATAAATTGCAAAATTCGTTAAGAATCTCTTTCCCCAATGTACAATGCGTAAATTCTGAAGCTCATTGTCATTTCCGATAGTTACAATTCGCCTTAAAGGCAGCAGAATACCAGATACGGTAAAATGTCTTATTTGGGAACTAATTAAGGTAATAGCGAGAAAAATAAGAAAATGGTAAGAGCCTCCTGAACTACTGTAATTCAAAACTTGTGCGTATGTATGCAAAATTGGCATCTGAAATTAGGTAAGTATTATGTCAGTGTTACAATTTAAACGAGGTAATTAAATCTAATTAGTAATGAAAGCCATATTGGCAAGTGGTTATACGTCTTCTCCTTGGTGTGATGAAAACAGGCTTTCAGCAAAAATGCACATATGCCTAAATAAAACACTTAGTGCAGTATTTTAGCATGCTAACATCAAATTCTCGTCACGAGAAGAACAGAAAAATCATGTTTTAAAACACGCAGAGTGTGAAATTTAATTCCATGTTTAATTCTGTCTACATTCCTTGCCATTTATCTTTATATATATATATATATATATATATATATATATATATATATATATATATATATATATGCATATTTGCATATTTGCATATATGCTTGCATACATGAAATACAAGCATACATTCATAAATACATACATACATACATACATACATATTTTTCCACATATGAATATAAGTGTATAAGTGTCTGCATATTTAAATTACATAAAATTGTAAATTTCCGTATAAAAGAATAATTTTTAATTTTAATCTGTTTGTATATGTAAATTTATATACACAGAGAAAACAGGCATATCGAAGGAAACAGTGTTGGATATTTGAAACAATCATCGAATATAATATTGCTTATATATGTCAATGGTTTACAAAAAAAATTAAAATATAAATGTATTTCTCCCTTTATTCTACGCCTGGTTAAATTCAGAACTAAATTCGCCAAATTTATAGATTGGCAAATAATTGGAAAAATTCCGGCAAGTTTGATGCGTTTTATCCTTAGCCAGAAAATATAATTATTTGAGGGACCAGAATTTTGTGATGCTATGCACAAAATTAATCGTATCTTAAATTATTTAAAATATGATTTCAATTTACAAAATTGCTTATCAGCTTTTATGGCCCACGGATAAATAAATACGTATAAAAAGGTGAATATTGCATTAAAGTGTAATTGCAGGATTTATAAATATATAAATAAATATATATATATATATATATATATATATATATTGTTGCTATAAGCATAGCATAAGATAGGAAATGAAATATAAAACTAAATCTGCTGCATCTTAATTGGACACATGTCCGTAGTTTTTCGTATTTTCACGGCCGGAATTTGAGTCTCGTGCATTTTTTGGTCTTTCTAATCATCCATTTTTGTATATTCTGTCAAGGACTTGATGAGTTAGCAATGAGAGCAAAACCGGTCAGTTGAGTCTTGCATTCACAACCCATATATATATATATATATATATATTTCTAAGAACTGGATAATAAAAAAAGATTTGAGAGGAAGATTTTGATTATATGCATATTTATCAGTATATGCTAAGCACTGTATGAGGTTATAAAGGTAATTTTCTCACTAAATTATCGTTGATTGCTTGAGCGGTGTTAACAATTATTTAAATCAAGGTTGCGAGCTTAATATAAACACCAGTACCATTATACACAAAAATTTGTTAATATAATCAGTGTATTGTATAGTGTATCAGAGGCAAATAATACTGTAGATAAGTATCGTCATTATTGGACAACTCCACGCACTATCCAGAATTTATGGCAGACATAATTCGAACCTGGGAACGACTTCATCGGAATCGGTTGCTCTACACACTGCACCACTCCAGCTGCATACTCATCAAAAGGTCCAGTAGTATATTAACTTATGTATTTTGTTAGCATTTACTTCAAACGGGGCCTATGTTTCATCTCTCTCGACATAAAGATTCAAGAAGAGGCGCGATTCTACCTGCGGAAGTGATATTGATTTCGATCTGTATGACAGGATTTTCATTTTATATATTTTTTCAGTTTAAACTAAAGTCAAAAGGTGTAAAATAGGCTTCAAGTGAATGAGAATTTAATAAAAAACATAAAGTTATTTATAAATAAAAAATGCATTCAATGTACGGCAATAATGGCTCAGAAACAAAAATGCCCCGATTCGAGCATCGGTCGCGAAAAATTTAGGACTGTACTTGACGAGTTCTCATTAAGGCGGAAACTGGTATATTGCCAGAATTTTTAATTTTCTGTCTAATACCATGTTTAGATTATACTGGCAACATATTTCCTTCATATATATATATATATATATATATAATGGTAGTGAATATAAACGCGGAAGACCGTGTAAGAAAGTGAGAAGCGAGTATACATATGGCAGCATAAGGCTGAAATATTGAAAGGCAAAAATTTAATAATGTTTATTCATTATCTAAGCAATTCAGCTAAAATATCTTCCACAGCAAAGCGCTGGCAAAAATTCGTTATCGCATAATTAAGGAATGCATTTTAGTGGCACGTTACTTTAATCTTAATCAAAGCAATGCCATTTCATTTAAATTTTAACATAATGCAATTAACAGGCGTAAATGTTTTAGTTCGAATATAAGGCTCACTTCTTAATATTTTTGGGAAAAAACCATTTTGTTTCATAGTTGTTTTTTAATGTAAAATTTTAAACTATTTGAGTAGTTTAATGTAGACATTGAACAGTATTTGCAATTCGGCATTTTTTGACTGCTTTATCAGCTTTCAATCTGTGGCTTGAAAGGAAAAAAATCGAAACGTAATTAACTGTGCTACAACCTTGAAATAAATTATTTATAAAATTATTTATAAAAATCTCAATAATAAGTTTTTTTTCATTTCTATATAAACCGAGACAAATCAGTGAACAAAATATTTAAGACACATATTTTTAAATGAGTTTAAAATTTATAATATGAGTTTCTAGATCCAAAACTAAATTTTTTCGTTTAAATTAGGAAAATCGCGGCTTTTTTCCTCACTAAAATAAAAAGCGCAATTATATTTGGAAATAAAATAAATTGTGTAGTTTCCGGTTAAGATATCAAAGAATCTAATTTATCGCTAAAATATAGTACCAGATTTGATTCATTCAAGAAAACAAGAATCCAACATAAAGTTTAGGTTTTCCTAACCATTCTAGAAGTTCTTTTTGAAGTCACTCTTTTAAACGAACGTCTTTATAAACAGCAGCTTCAGAAAAAATATATTACCAAATTGTATCGTTCGATATGCTAGAATTAAGTAAAGTTATCGTTATCTATATATATATATATATATATATATATATATGTACATGCATATACATGTATATATCTTTGATTTCCATTTGTATAAATAGGTGGCAACTAGTCTGATTTTTCAGTCTGCATTCAATTTTGTGATGGCACATAATTTCGGGATGTTTTGAGTGGCCATATGCGTATTTTCTGTGTGTATTTGTGTGTGTATGAGTGCATTTAAGAATTATTCTCATTGCATTGCAATATATATATATATATATATATATATAAGAACAAAACAAGGTACTCCATGGAATTACATTTATTAATAAATCTTATTTCTACCAGTATCTACAGCCATTGTTCTGGATTCGTTAGTATATTCGTTTATCCAATCCCACTGTACATGTGTTGTAACCAATCTCCTCTTCGTTATGCTGGCCTTTGCTTTGCGCAATTTAGACCACTGCTTTTGCGCAATTTAGACCACTCCTTTTGCGTAACGTCATTTGGTGTGTCATCGCTTTCATTGTAATTGCGTCCGTAATTGATGTATGTGTCGTATATTGCGAAGCGTTGGCTATTTTTAAAGGCATGTCGGTTATGTCTTTGTTCCAGTCTAATTTAATTTCTATATATATTTCTATATATATATAATATATATATATATAACTTATATATATATATATACTTATATATATATATATATATATATATATATTGGTGGTATTTCTGTATTGAAGAAATTTTCTGAGATAAAACAAACGTTTTTTTTAAAATTTTCATTTGAAGTATCTACAAATGATCACATTTAAAATCGAAAACAGGCAAGAAATAATAACTTCCAGTTCAGGATAAATGCCTTTATCTGTTTTTTTGCTCGCATAGATAAGATTGAAATTTGTTTACTTCCAGCACATCATAAGATGCCACTTAATTTCTGTTATTGAAATTCGTAGGTAAATTGATGGTAACATCTGTAGAACATTCGTGCGAGGTTCTAATGTTGTGCTCCGCCATTGCGAACGAGTGTTCACCATTCGACTTGGCACAGGTACTTAATTTTAAATGAGATTTTACTTTTATTATCTACCGTCTGGTCGATTAGGCTATGTAAGCAGAACCACAACTTACGCAAGTAACATTTATCATTCTTCGAGTATCACTTTTTATTTGTTACTCCTTTCAAAAATATATAAATATGTTTATTTGTAGATAGTTGAGTAGAATATAATAAAAAAGTACTTTATATCTGAAAAATCGTCTTATCCTTCCACTTAAGATTGCTATACATTTTATCAACGTTCACATTTCATTAGGACATATATATATATATAAATATAAAAAAAAAATATATAATACCAACGCTGTGATGGCTTACTATTTGTACTATCGTTATTGTTGAATTGTTCCACATTACTTGATCAAATCACTAGTGGTTTTAGGGCGTAACCAGTAAGCATAAAACCAATGTGTCATTTGGAATACGCCTGTTGCTCGTGCAAAATTTGACATATTTTCCTGTTCCTCCATAATTTCTCTTTGTACTAGCTACGCCTTGTCAAATTCATTCATGTTTATGCGTTTTCGCCAAGAAGAATATACAAAATCTGACATCGTTAAATAAAGTTGCATTCGCAAATATCACACTTGAATTTGGCTGCATTTCTGTTTAGAAACAAGTATTTATAACCATAATTAACAATTTAAAAGCTAATCAATTTCAATATTCACATTTCCATGATGTTTAAACATCATTACAAATTATACTCTATTAAACTAGCAATTTAAACCATTCAAATTACTTTGATAATGAAGGGTATATTTATGTGGCTTGTGAAAACGTGTATATATTGCCCTATTAAACCCATTTCGACTTTTCGACTAAAATTATAGCTTTTATAAAGATAGGCAAGTTTGTAAAATGTAAATTATGTAAACAAAAAATTACCTTGTATTTCCAATCAATTTGCATCCTAACCATAAAATATTTTAAAAATTTTAAAATCAAGTTTGCGAGCTTGGAATAAACACAAATCTTTTTTTATTTAACCGGTTGTCAAAAACGACAACATAACTATCGCTAGCCGCAACGCACTGACGCGTTTCGACTTTCCATGATCATCAGCAGAGTATGACGGCAAAATGACTAGAGAGGATCAAAGCGCATTGCATATCTATATATATGGAAAGAAAAATTAAATACAATGGGATTGGCGCTTACTTCTTGCTCGTAAACTTGATTTAAAGAATTGTTACCACCACCCGCGCAATCAATTATTGTTCAATTGTATTCTCTCTCTCTCTCTCTCTATATATATATATATATATATATATATATATTTTAGTATCAACAAAGAACCATAAGTTTGCTTTGGGTAATTTAAGTGAATATTTGTTTCAAGGTCTCAATCATTCCAGTTCAGTAAATTTGTGGACATCAGCGTATCCGGGTAAGCTTACTTAATTAATATAATATATAAATTATAAATAATTTAATAATATCATGTCTGGTTTATTAAATACTGAGGATACAAAGCAGTTGGCTAGCGGACTTAAGGATTGTAGCTTAAGAGATAGTTCAGAGGAACTTAAGTGTTCCAAGATAGATGATCATTCCACATATATGGATTTTCCGACCTGGCATCCAAGAGACTTATATGAAGTGGTGACCCAAGGTGAAGGCTAAAATAGCTAATATTTGTGACTGCTTAGAAATTGTGCAGCCGACATTTCCAGTCACATACAATGTATGCAAGACTACTAGATGTGAGAGCCGTATATTTAATTTTGCTTTCCATGTATATATGTTATGCGGTTTGAACTTCGCTGGTTGGTTTGCCGTCGTACTCTGATGACGAAACGCGTCAATGCGTTGCGGCTGGCGGTATTTTTTGTTACGTTGTTCGACGACTGGTTAAATACAATAGGATTTGTGTTTACTTCAAGAAAGCGCAAACTTGATTTAAAGAATTGTTACCACCACTGCGCAAGCAATTATTGTTTAATTTTATTGTCTAAATATATTACATATGGTTCTATATATTTGGGAAATAACAAAACTCGGAGAATAAGAATTTGTTGACAGCTTAATGTATATTTATTGCATATAGGGAAATAGTTTTCTTAACAGCAACTTCATTTTAATGTATAAACAAAATTTATAATTGCGGAATTTAAGTAAAAGTACCTTTTTGTTACAAACTTGATATTTCAATGTATGTATAAATCAACAATATTTAGAGAAGTGTAAAATCGAGGTATCCAGACATTCTTTTTTATTTATATTTTAGTTGTTTTAAAAATATCTGCGAAATGGTTTACTCGGAAATTAAGATTATTTGCATATACAAATTTTTCGTATTCGTGTTAAGGACTAATGCAATTTTTTAACCAGTCGCAAAATGTGGAGGTAATTGGCAGGTGAACGTATTGTCACATGTTGCATACTTTGGACGTCATCAGGTTTAAACCAAACTCTACCTAATTCAGATCTATTTTAAATATAAAAATTACATCATTTATTCGACTGAAGCGATTAATATCCCCACCATGAAAGACCGATATATAACGAACTTGACCGAAATTCCGGCTTCACATTTTCAATACAATCATATAGTTTTTGCAGCTTTATCTTATTTCGCAAGTGCTTTTTCATTCTGCAGTCACTCACTTCACAGCTAGAGATGACAATTGTAAAATTGATTTTGCGGACTTGAAAAAGACAAAACTATACTTTTTGTTAATGAAGTTTGTGACCTTGAAATATGCAGCAATCCAATTTTATACGATCAGGCACACATCATACCTAGTGAGCCCATTTATCGGAAGTTCTGCTTATTCAGTGTTATCGTCTTAATAATATTGTTAATGGAAAATAGTTTTATTGAAAACGAGTAAAAGTCACTAAGAACAGTTATGTACTGGGCTATGAACGCCTAAAGTTAATGCCTCAGCACGAATATATTGTTTTTGCTTGCACACCTCTGGACATCTTTGATTTATTGAAATCGCTTCCAAATAGAGGAGCATACCAACACACCAATCTTTTATTGAAATGGAAAAGCGCTTTGTTGGCATGTCGCAGTGTTTACACAGAAAAACATCTAGATATAGACGCACGTGCAGCACCAATCTGATTTTGCACTAACCCTAATTAGTGTGTATTCCTGAAAGCGCGAATTCTATCTTATATTGCATTTGACTACACAATGATTGAATACAGGAAAAATTCCACTTACAGATAAAGTTAGATGCAGATTGCAGTGGAATTTGATCTTCCACGCTAGGTAGAGGTAGTTTGGTGGGGGATGTTGTCTTGGCTTAATCAAATGCAAAATATGGAAAAGCCAAGGTGGAACGCAATCTACCTCTTACGCGCTTCACAGCTACTACACCCTTGTAGTACGTGTGAATATATACAGGTTTCTTATAAACCGTAAAAAAATTGCAGCGGAGTTTATTGTATCATCAGGTTTAAACTTATCCAAATCAGTCTGCAAACACTCTGGCAGTCAAATGTGCAACGTCACGTTACACAGTGTCTTAACTAAGCTTTTTTTCCATTTCAATAGACGGTAGTTATTACAATGCAAATACTGCGTTGTCCATGTTTTCTTGAGAAAAACTGATCGGCACAAATAGCTATCAATTTTACATTTGAGCAGCACATCGAGAAAGGTTATGGTACCATCCTCCAAGTTGTCAATTTTAAATCTAATAAACGGATGCCATACATTGTAGTTCTCTGGCATGCACCCAGTTATGGCAGACCAAAATATAGTATCCATGTATGTAAGTAATTAATGGGTCAGGTGTTTATATCAAGACCGCAACCTTGATTATAATAATCCATGTAACAGTTGTATATTTTCATTTTACCTTATAAATCAAACTATTTACTTTCTACCATACACATAAGTATCTCGTCTGTGATGAGCGCCAGAGCGTAAATAATGTCTAGATCATAATTCTATCTATATAGTCGATCATTAAAAATGTATTGCATATCTGAAAAACATAAATAAGATAACCCCTCAAACTGCATCTCAATATTCTTTTTAAATTTGGGAATTCATCACGGGCATAATGACTCAATAACTCAATAATGTCCTCTAAAGGAACATTAGTCAATAACGAACCAACATCAAAAGAACACAACCAATGATTTTTAACGTTCAATTTGTCTACCTTCTCAACAAATTTACTGAATCTATAAAATTGTACACACAAAAGTGATTTCTCACGGGTTTAATAAGTTGGCCAACCATTTCGCCAATTCATGTGTTGGCGTATTTGTCATTGGTACAATTTGTCTCCGCGGAATGTCATGTTTGCTCGTCATTAATAAAACGCACACCCCTGGTAGTTGTGTCACAGCCAGATTTAGTTGTTTTTTTCAGTGGGTGTGATCTGTCGGCCTTTAGAGGGTAGGAAAATTCAATTCAAATGGCTTTGCATCACCCTTTAAATTGAAACAATTGGTCTCAACGGAATGTCATTTTTGTGCGTCTTTGGTAAAATCCACATCTCTGGTAGTTGTGTTCCAATCGGCCTCAATTGTGTTTTTTCAGCATGCGTGAATCATCGATCCATTAGAAAATAGTATAACTACTTCGAATAGACTTACTCGGTTTTTTGCCGTCGTATCACCCGTAACATATATTTCAAATTGTAGATCACAAATAAACTAATTAACCTTAGAATCGCAATCTTCACGATCAATGACAATCAAACCAAACCGTTTTTCTGATGGAGGAATAACACAATCACGAACTTTGGCCAATTCTCGTAATAGAGCCAATGTGCGCTTTAAACAACACAGATTTTATTCACTATGACATATTCAGACAATTGATCGTATATAATTAAAGGAACATTGGTTGCACGGGCGATGATAACATTTATTCTAATCAAGGTTGCGGTCTTGATATAAGCGGCAGGGTGGCTCAGTGGTTAGAGCACCAGATTCTGAAGCAGATGTGGCCAGGTTCGTGCCCTGTCCGCGGCAAATTCTAACCAGTACATGATGAGTTCCCAATAAGGATAAAACCGGTCTACTGGATGAATTGCCTTTTCTACACTATACAATTCTTAGTTTATACTGACATATGCGTGTAATTAATGGGTCAGGCACTTATATTAAGATCACAACCTTGATTATAAAAATTGATTGAATAGTCATTCAAACGTTGTTTGCGTTACTATATAATCCTTACCAGCAATGTGAATCCTTTATCCATAACTTTACTTTACTTTTACTTTACTGCGGCTGACTCCTTTTAGAGGATAAGCCGGCTCCATTGATATCCCGAATTAAGCCTCTCCATGCCGGGCGGTTGGCAGCCATTTCGGCACATAAAGAGGGCCAATGACGCTCCCAGTGACGCGGACCATAAACATTGCGTAAACCTAGGAGTTCCATGTCCGATTTGATTGTTGCAAGCCATGTCTTCAGTTGCCCACCTCGGCGGCGGCGCCAGTTTGCACATTGACCTGGGTTCATCACCTGCCGTACCAGTTCGTCTTCGGGTTTGCGTAGTACGTGCCCGAACCATTGAAGTCGACGATGTTGGATCCAGACGGATAGTTGCATGATGTCCCCGCATTGGTGACGAACAGATGCGTTCGACACCCGGTCCATCCATTTTGTCTTTGTGATGTACCTAAGGCACCAATGGTCGAATACTTCAAGCTTTTTGGAGTCCTCAGAACGTAATGGCCAAGTCTCACAGCCATACAGTAGCACAGGGCGAACAGTAACCTGGTAGACTCGGATTTTCGTTTTGAGGCTGATTTCACTTCTTCTCCAAAGTGAGTTCTTCAATTGTAAGAAAGCAAGTCTGGCACGGTCGATGCGTGTTCGGACTTCATTCTTTGCTTGACCAGTTGGAAGTATTTTTGAGCCAAGGTACGTAAAATCGTCGACTGTTTCGATTGGGCTGTCGTACACCGTGAGCTGCTCATCAGATGAAGATACACCGATGGCGAAGGCTTTCGTTTTGTCGGCATTGATTTCCAGACCAACGGCTGATGAAAACTGGGCCACTTGATCCAAAACGGTTTGCATGCTCCCACAGCTGTCAGCAAGGAGAACAACATCGTCTGCGTAATCAACATCCGTTAGCCATAGGTTATTTGATACTTGAACACCTCGGAACCCAGTTAGCGCGTTGCTGAGAATCAAGTCAACCGCATAATTGAACAATATGGGTGACAAGTGACATCCATGTCGAACCCCAGTGCGCAGACTGAATTCATCCGATTCTTCTCCGTAAACACGTACTCTGGCTTTGGTGGCTGCATAGTAGGCCTTGATCAGATTGACGAGTTTTATGGGCATTCCGTCGAGCAGCATGATGTTCCATAGGGAGTCGCGATCAACAGAGTCAAAAGCAGCTCGGAAATCAATAAAACAAGCGACGGTTGGTTGTTGAAATTCGTTGCGATGTTCCAAAACTCGCCGTAATGTAAAGATCTGATCAACACAGCCTTTGCCTGGGCGGAACCCACCCTGATTGGGACGGGTACGGGAATGCCGCTCATTACAGAAGCGGTTCAATAGAATCGACGCCAACAGCTTGGATGCGGTGTTGAGAAGACTGATACCACGGTAGTTTTCGCACCTTGATCTATCACCCTTTTTGGGAAACGGTAGCAGGATTGACATTCCGAAGTCTGACGGGCATGCTTCCTGTTCCCAGATAGAAGAGAACAGTCGATGGATTGATGGCAGTAGTGTGCCTATACAGGCCTTGTAGATCTCCGCAGGTATTCCATCTTCACCGGGGGATTTCTTGTTCTTCATGCGCTGGATGGTCGTAGCGATCTCAGCCTCAGTTGGGGAAGAGCAGTCCACGTCGTAGCTGGGTGTAGATGTTGTAGGTGGTTGCGGTGGGGAGCGGCCACTGTATGGTCGGTTCAATAACTGCGAAAAATGTTCAACCCATCTTGCGATTTTGCCATTGACTTCAGAAATCAAGTCTCCTGTTGCGCTGCGTAGAATTGTCTCTGCATTGCGCTTACCGGATGCTTTACGTATAAGACGGAAGAGACCCCCGAAATCACCGACGCTTGCAGCCGATTCCATGGCGGAAGCCATTTCACCCCAGTACTGCTTACGGTCAGCCCGAGCAGACCTCGTGGTTTCACGTCTCAGGTGGCGATAATTAGGCGCGTTATTCATCCGGGCATCTCTTGCTTTTTGTGACGCCCGTATCGTGCGTTCAGAGATCCAGTCTTTATGGTGACTTTTGATGGTTCCGAGCGTTTCTAGCGCAGCTTGCTGAGTAGAGAGTTTCAAGTTATTCCATTGATGCTCCACATTGGTTTTATCTACGGCATGAGTTCCATCGTCAGCGGAAGTCAACTTTGCAGTGATTGAGGCAGATAGTGCTGTACAACGGGATGGGTCCGTTAGGATTGCAACATTCAAGCGTCTCGTAGGTTGACGGCGCCGTCGGGACTTGAGATGAAGCCTCAATTTGGCACTAACTAGAGTGTGGTCGGACCCTCCTCGATTGCCAGTTTCAGCTCCTCGGTATGACCTGCAATCTTCGACAGAAGACATCCAACGCGACCGTACCAGAATGTAGTCGACCTGATTGGCTGTGTGACCATCGTTTGAATACCAGGTGAGCAAATGCTTCCGAGGGTGTTGGAAACGCGTATTGGTAACGCACATATGGTTGACATCTGCAAAGCTGATAAGTCGTGCTCCGTTCTCGCAGCGTTCACCTAGACCAAACTTTCCCAGTATGTGTCTGGTGGATGAGTCAGAAGGTCCTGTTCGTGCGTTCCAGTCACCAGCGACAAACAGTATGTCGCCTCTGGAAATTCCGTTGATAGTCTCTTGGAGTTGGTTGTAGAACTCCTCTTTCACATCTGAATCAGCTGTGAGGGTTGGTGCGTAGACGGCTACCACTGTGATGTTGAAAGGTTTCCCTCTCAGTCGTACCGTTGCGATCCTCGGTGATACAGGATTCCAAGCCAGCATGGCTCTCTGCGCCGTAGGACCAAGTAGAATGGCTACACCGTGTTGTCCGGACCCGTCAACTGGTCCGCTGTGATGCATCAAGTACGTTGATTCTGCCGACGGTACTTTTATCTTCGTTGAACCTGTGCCGGGCAGTCGGACTTCAGACAGGCATGCAACTTCAATCTGGTAGTCATATAAAGATTTGGCCGTGATTGCTTGGCTGCCGATATCAAGCAGTGTTCGAACATTCCAACACCCGAAATAGATAGGTGTTTTCGCGCTGATAAAACCAGATAGCTTTTCACTTGACACCCTAGCCTCTGGGGGAGCACAGAGCGCGTCGCTTGCCGGGGACGCCGTAGCATGAACGGTATTCATAGATTGTGACATTTTCATGGAGTTTCTTGGGAATTTGGTACAAGTGGTGTCCCCTCACCACTCGGCTTTTTGATCGCGGACGCACCTCTAGCCTTTGCACATCCAAGCGTAGTCTGCAAGGCAGCAGTAAGTTTTATGGTTGCCGGTGGCTGTTGAGAGCTCATTCGCCATTCGGAAGTACGGGGTACTGTCCAGGAGTCCATGTAATCCTGTGGCTGTTGTCCCCTTTTGTGGCGGGGAACACACGCCGAGTCATGGTGCCGTCATCGGGCTCATGTGGTATTTTATAGGAGATCCGATTGCCGGTCGGAAATCCACCACGCCCTGGTGACACCACCGCCATGCCCCGTTAGCCCATGTACGATCGGCCATCGAAACATGGTTGACACCGTCGTACCACGTTGAGGAGGGGATGGTCTTTACGACGAGAGCATCACTTTGTAGCGAATTTATTTTATTCTTTGATAAATTAATCACAAACTATTGCGAATCGGGCGGTTTGTTTTGAAGTGTATACATCAGCTTTTCGGTAGTTGCTTGTCTAATTTTAAAAAGCACACTAGGACAAATATTTGAAAACCTGATTTTCGCAAAGGGCAGAATTTCATTAAAAAAGTCAGTTAGATCTTCCTACTGTGTTCTTTTAATGAAGGTGGCTAACTTTATATAAACACCTGACCCATTAAGTACATAATCTTGTTAGTATAAACTAATAATTGTATAGTGTAGAAAAGGCAATTCATCCAGTAGACCAGTTTCATCCTTATTTGGAACTCATCACGCACTGACTTGAATTTGCCGCGAACATGGCTCGAATCTTGGCACGTCTGCTTCGGAATCTGGTGCTCTAACCACTGAGCCACCCTACCGCACACTTAAGATTTCATTTATATACTAAATAATATAACTTAAGTTATTCTTTGTTTTGAGGTAAATCTACCTTCTTGAGTTTCTCGGCAAAAACGCAAGAATTGTAGAGGTTTGCAACATTGTCTATAAAAAACTTTCTGATTCCAATTCCTTTGATAATTTAAATCTGAGTTTAAATGTTTTATGACATTTAACGACAATGCTTGCAGCCTAGTTTTTTTCAGATACAAAAATATTTATTACCTGATTTGAATTTGAAAAAAAATTTCAAATTCACTGTGGCGCTTTGTACCACCTTTTCAACTAATTTTACTTGAGTTATTAAGAAAAGTAGACAATAAAATGTTTTTGTCATCGTGTGGTTAATAAATTGAAGCCGAACAAATAATGAAAATTAGAAGTAATCATCTCAAGGCTAACAGCCCGATCCGAAAAATATTTTGATTTGCTTATCAAAGTAGACACTAAATTTATTAGGAAGACGGGCTTTCGGTTATGGAAAAAATGTTGCATTATTGTTGCATTATACTAAGGGAAGCAAAGTTTGAATCACTATTCAAGCAGTTGTCTGATTTAAAAGCAAATAGTGACGACAGCCAACGATAGTTTAATGAAAAGCTTGCCGAAATTCGTCCCCAATATCAAAATTGGTCACAGTCAATGAAGTCATCGTTGAGTAAAGTGCAAACGGATGCGCTAGGAAAAGTGGTCGAAGACCGTGATCGTGTTATTCTTCCATCGGACAAAGTGTCTGATTTGGTTGTAATGGATCGTCATGATTACGTTTCTAGAAATTGTCCAAATTCTGGAACACAATTTTAAATTGATTTTAAGGGTGATGCAAAGTCATTTGAATTGAATTTTCTTACCCTCTAAAGGCCGGCAGATCACACCCACTGAAAAAAAACAACTAAAGCTGGCTGTGACACAACTACCAAGGATGTGCGTTTTATTAATGACGAACAAACATGACATTCCGCGGAGACAATTTGTACCAATGGCAAATATGCCAACACATGAATTGGCGAAATGGTTGGCCAACTTATAAAACCCGCGAGAAATCACCTTTGTGTGTACAATTTTATGGATTCAGTAAAATTTATTGAAAATGTAGACAAATTGAACGATAAAATTCATTGGATGTGTTCATTTGATGTTGATTCATTATTTACTAATGTTCCGTGAGGGAAACTATTAAGGTTGTACGTCATTATGCCGGGATAAATTCCCAAATTTTAAACAGATTGAAATGCAGTTTGAGAAGTTTTTTTATTTATGTTTTTCAGATATTTAAGTCATATTTAGGTATCGACTATACAGATAGAATTGTGATCTTGGAAGGATATCTGCTCTGACCCCCTATTATGGCTGCTATTTTTATGTACGTGTTAGAAAGTAATTACTTTTATTTATTAAGTAAAGTGCAAGTATACAACTGTTGTGTTGATGACATATTTTGTTCTGTCATAACAGTGTGCATGCCGGAGAAATATTCAATGAATTCAATGAAAGACATCCGAAGGGTAGACTCAAAATTGCCAACTAAGAGGATGATACTCTAACTCTTCTTGATGTGTGGCTCAAACGCAAATTTAATGGCACAATGCGTAAAATTATTTGTCCATAACAAAATATGGACAGCGGAATATTTGTTTTTCAATAGCTACCGCCTATTGAAATGGATAAAAACCTTGGTGCAACTAACTTTTTCGTGTAATTGTAATTGTTCCTGTAGTCAATCGTTATGCATGTAAATGTAGTGGAAGATTTAATTCATGCTTGTCGGAACAAATGCCAAACTGATCGTTGCAAAATAAATTTGCTGCTGCACGTACGTTTATAACTAAACATGATATGTTCTGTATTGATTGTTAAATACTAACTGAGCGCTTTTCAAGTTTAATAAAAGCTAGGTCTGTTGGTATTCGATTTTGATAAATCAAAATTGTCCAGAATTGTGCAAGAAAAAAGAATTTGTTCGTGTCCTAACATTACTATGGGACTTTGAAAGCCCCATACACAGTGACTCTTAGTTACGCTTCCGCTTTTTTTCAACATTTTAGACTAATAGATATATCAAGAAAATTAAACATAGACGTATTTTGATTGGTGCGCGCTCTCTTAACTTTCCGATGCGATACATTTGTCAATATGAAAGATTATTCCACAGCGGAAATGGAGGGTTTCAATTTTTTCTATTTTGCCGTTTACTTCATTGTCGTATACCTTTTATCTTATTGCGTTATGGCAACTAGCTTAACTCCGGATGTGCTCAATGTTACGGGTGCGATTGATTTTTAATTCAATCACGCATGAGTTTGTCTGGTAACAACTGTAAATACACTTGTAGCAAAATAATGACGCCATTTAATAAGTCTGTTATGCTATTTTGCGCTGTAAGCATTAAAATGCAATAAATGTATGGTCACCTACAATACTTAGATTTGCATTGTCTAAAGGACAAATTAAACAGCACATTTCTCTTTTTAGAGATTACAAATGGAAAACTTTATTTATAAACCAAATTTTTTACATCATTGGAGATATCTTTGATTTGTGTAAAACGTTAAATCACCAAAATTGTTAAAAAGCAAGTCAAGGAAATCGGTATATTTTTGCTATAGCATTGATGTTACTTTGGTTTGCAAGTGCTATTAATGGTTCTTGTTATCAAGAGAAGTAGAAACAAAACTATTTATGTTGTAATTCATTAGAAGTTGGCTAAAATTTGAATTCTTTGATTGTTACACATATTATATAACTCCAACTTTCACAGTGTTTTTGACTTAATCCACTGTCCCTCGAAAGTACCCACACGTTTTAAACCTCCACGATTGTCATAAGATCACGAGGGCAAATTTATTAACGAAGATCAGAATATAATGTATATACTAAGAGCGAAAAATCCGATTTGAACCTCTTACTTCTGGTAGAAAGGTATTTTTTTGCTCGACTGGCAATTCATCCAAGAATGTTATACTCCGACACTCACATAAAGTATGTTGCGGATTTCGCCAGGTTTAAAAAAGTTACAAAATCAAAAAAATCATTGATGACGCAGGTTGTGATGAAATCATTTAAGTCAAGTTTGCAAAATTGAGATATGCACTTTATTTGATGTTTCACAAAACATAGTAAAACTACTGTTAGTTGCACGTACTGACGCATTTTAACTAGTGATCTACCGATTAATAAAGAAACGAATCCAAGAACATTTAAAAATAAACATAGCTTTCAAGGTACAAACTTTTCTGCAATATAATAACTTTTTATTTTTAAAAGTCACACAACAAATCAGGTGGGTCTTGAAGCCTCTTTTAGAAGAAATAACGAAAAATGAGACGCGTACTGTTGCAGCAACATGTTGGAACATTCTTCCTGCATAGATAAATGAAAAAAGCTAAATGTGATGATGAATTGAATAACTTCTGTTAATCTTTTTGTTTGCACGTGTGCTTTTACATTTGCGCTTTCCGCATTCTGTTCGTGGACTTATAGCCTGGGCCTGCAAGTAAATTTGATCTTTAATATTTTTTAAATTACCTATATCAAGAATTAGATACACCAGGTAAGTTAAAATCTGGCGAGAATAAAATAACCTTTAACAACTTTGTGAAATAAACCTGCTTTATAATAAATTTATGCTTCATAGAAAAACGTATTTATCAATTTTCATCGCAAATACAAAAAAAGTTGATTGCAAAATTTTACTAAATTGTTCAGTTGCTGTATGTATTTTAGGCTTACACGTCGATCAAAAATTAAAAAAAAAAGATTCTACGCCCAAATTCCACATAAATGTGTCAGAAGCTGCAATCTTCTTGACGTATACGTTTTAAAGCCACATTTGAGCCAAGTTCACAAACATTCTTTCACGGTGTGAGAATAATCTCTATTCACGCTTAGATTTAATATTTTCATAATGGATTCAAGAAATTAAAATCTATAAGAAACAATAACTCTTTTGTATAATATAACACAAACGGTAATAAAACGTGGCTTTAGTGATATGTTTTCGCTTTAAATTTCGTCTTTTAACAAAACATGCTGATTGTAGTTCCTGCACAGAACTCTGTCCTTAAACTCTTTTGCTTCCCAGCTCAAATTATTTTATTGAATCCGAACATTGAGATTGGTTTAGAACTAGAATAGAATAAAATAAAATTTATGGCAGTATATAGGTTGCTTACCGTATTTCTACAGCTGACGCGGTTGATCGAAGTATACACTGGGCGTGGAATTATTTTTATAGCAAAAATTAAAACTTCAATATTTATCAATGTAATTATAAGAACCGACAACAGAAATCGCGAAAAAGGAATGCTGTATTTCCTTTAAAATTAACCATAAATTTGCTGGTTTACTAAACTATTGACGTATGTTTCAGTTTTTTATATTTCATTTAATAAGTTTAAGCATTTCAATGCAAGCATGACCAAAACTTCACTCAAAACTGATTTCCTTATTAATGGTTAACTGATGAGCTGAGTTTTGGCTGATGAAGAAACCTTTGGCCACTGGCATCTGGGCAGAAACTGTTCATCAGCCTTAGTTGGCAGACTACCTTAGTGAAGAAAAACTCGGAATACAAATCATCCACACTAGTAATGGGCAAGAGTGTGTTCTTTTGCAGTCAAAATATAACCATGAACACCTATGGTTATATGACAGTGAAAAATTAGTCACTTTTGGCTTTTGTATGGCTATGCATGTATGCATTTATGACGATGATGATGATGATGATGATGATGAGTTTATTTCAATTTATACAAAGTCAACTTATGGGAATTGGATAGCTTTTAATTTTTTATCCATCTGTTTTTTGCGCACAAGAGTCCTACCATTGAGATTCCAGGCATAACGCAAGACGTGATTTAAAAAAAACAGTTTATTGATTTATGTACTATTACTAATTATTTATTACTGGCTAGTGGTATTTAACTGATGGAAAGGAATGTTTAAAGTATGTTATTTATCATTTAAGAGACATTCCCAACACCTACTGCGTCACTGTTGTGGACATGGATTTAGTTTAATTAAAAAGATATCAGACTACCTTAAAGAAAATAGAAAGATGAAAAAAGTAAATTGTAAAGTTAATTAATAGTTTTTATCGCTTTTCACAGATATAAATAATTTGTAGTAGACCAATATAAGTTTCATATTTTGCTTGCTTTAAAATTGTTTAATTAAAGTTTGCAAGCTTCAGATAAAAACAATCCCATTGTATTTAACAAATGGCATGACATGGCTAAAATTTCTTTAGTCACACATACTGACACGTTTATAATTTCGATATACATCGTCAGGACATAAAGGCGAAGTTACTAACGAGGATCAAACCGCAATGCATATATAAATTATGGAAAATCAGATACGCATCTCTCCCTCTATTAGTCTCGCATACATTGAACATGACTGGAAATATCGGCTGCACAGTTTCTATCCATTCACTGAAATTAATTTTCTGCTGCTTTCGCTAAATTTATATGAGGTATATAATTTAACAATCGTCGAGTGCGCGGATGGTGATAAAAATTCTTTAAATCAGGTTTGTGAGCTTGATATAAACACAAATGCGATTGTATCTAAACAGTCGCACAGAAAAGCTAAACAACCGTCATTCTTACGTACTGACGCGTTTCTAACCTCCATATTAATGAACATAGCACGAAGGCAAGTTACTAACTAGAATCAAACCGCAAGGCAAATATGCGAAAAGAAATATAAAATATGTGCCTGTCACCTCTATTAGTTACGCGTTAATTGTATTTAGCAGTAAATCTAGTTGCAGAATTTCTTTTCACTGACAAACGTTAAATTTTTACGGACTTTTCTACATGTACATAGGTAACATATTTGAACAATCATTAATTGCGCGGGCGGTGACAAAATTTAGTTAGATCACGTTTGCTAAGTTTAGATAATCACTTTGTTTGGTTAGTCGTACAACACAGCAAAACTACTGCCAGTCGCACGCACTGAGGTGTGTCGAATTTCCATGATCATCATCAGTGCATGTCGGCAATTAAAATAACTCGGATCACACCAAAATATATATGCGTTATTGAAATACCAAATAATAAATAATGGTTACATCTAGTGCTCATTCTTAAACAATTTTTGACTGGCATGTCGGCTGAAGGAAACTATGTGGCCTTATTCAAAAATTAATTACAGATTAAGCCATATTTCTATAAGCTATACAATTAAATGATTATTGATTGCGCGGATGACGATAAAAACAGTTTAAATCGAGTTTGTGGCCTTTATTCAGCTACACGACATAGCAAAACTACAGGAAGCAACACGTACTGATACATTTGGCTTTCCAAATTCATTATCAATGCGACTCTCTCCTCCAGCAGACTAAAAAACACCTCGAATGACTGGAATGGTCGTGGCATATTTACTCTGTATTTGTAGTATAACTTAATAGCTGGTTTAGCTGCATTTATAGAAATAATTAAATTAAACGATGATTAGTTGCGCAAAAAGTAGTCGACAAAAGTTTGAAAATCCAATTTGCGGATTTAAAACATAGAAACATTTGCGTAAACTAGCACAAAACATTACAAAAATATCGTCAGATGAATGGACGCGTTTTGTGCTTTTTTTGGTAAAAATCACATCCCCTCGGTAAACTGACTAACAAGGCTCAAGCTAAAATTTATGATTTTCAATACACCATTGATTTATTTCGATTGGATTCTCGGTAGTCAATTTGTTGGTATGCTTTGGTACAGATAGCCAGACGTGTGACTTAGAGTAAGTTTGGCATGCTGTGTGACTAGTTAAAGTGAAAACTGAAACGCTCTTTCCTCCACTCCGCAAGCTAGTTTTGAAAACCGTTTTTATCCACTTGAAATCAACGACTGCTTATTTACTGACACAGATCTTCTAGATGATGCAAGCAAAAACAACTCGCTTCTTGCTGTTTATTTCGAAAGCTATGCACATCTAACTTTTTATTAGGGAGTATTTTTATTTAAAACTAACACACATCGATTATGATCCATAAGTATCTGAAAAAACAAATAGTATAATTAATTCAACGCGTCCATTAAAATGGTACGTACAGTCCATTGAAATATTGGACAACTCTTTCTTCATGCTAAAGGCATATCGGGCAATGCTAAGTTATTCCATTTAAAGCTCTATATGCAAGCGAGCAGAGAGAAAACAGTTATTTTATTAGGCATTATTTGCTAAATAAGTACAGCCAGCAAAGACGCGAGCTAAATTCAATTTTTCTTTGTCCAATACCACGAAAACACACGGCCTTCCTTGGAGAAATTCAGCGTAAAACGTATTACATGTAGATCAGTTCAGTTTATTGTATTTTCGCTGGTTGTAAAGACATACATTTTACCGATGTAAAAGTAAAATTATTTAATATGCTTGAATTGAAATAATAAGGTAACGAAACACGAACAATTTTGCTTGTAATGAAAATTGTCAAAAAGATCACTGAAATTCAAAAAATAACCATCTCTAATTGATTTGAATAAAAATTTATTTTTTCAATATCAAATCAAAATAAAATTTTCATTAGGAAATCTATTTTTAAAGTACTTCGTTAAAATATAGGTTATGAATGTAACTTTCTGCAAATTAGATTTGTAAACATTTTGCGACATTTTATTAGATATAGACTCAGGAATATATGATTAAATTAGTTTGAAAAGAAGTTTCATTCCTGAAAAGTTCATATTGTTTTCACCAGAACTCTACTCATCTACATTATCCGGTAGATAATATATGGTAAATTTAGAAAAGCCAAATAGTAAATGTTGGACTAAATACACTCTTTTTACGCCAACGAGCAAGACGTGTAAATTTTTAATTTCCAAGAGATGGCAGTGCTCAAAATTAAATAACTAGTAAGCAGAATCCCGAAAAGTTATTGAAGCAAACACTGAATTTAAACAAAATAGTGACTCCGCATCTTTAATGTGACTGTATACAGCATGTTGCATTATAAAATGCAATCACATTTTATATTTTTTACTAGAAGAATTAATGAGACAGTGACGACACGGCTGTCGAATACAAAACTGATGACTGTTAGACAACGAAACGCATAACATGCAAAACATGGAAAGGAACAGCTGGCTGTAATCGAAAAAATTAAATTATTGCTTACTTATATATATATATATATATATATATATATATATACATATATATATCATATATATATATGCAAACTACTTGAACCAATACGGAGCATCACAAACGCAAACACTATCAAGGACTCCTTTGAACTAGCAAATGAATGAAGGGGAAGAACATCCTACAGAATAAAATGGTCTCGCTTGACGTCTCATCCTTATTTACAAACATACCACTGGATAAGACAACGGAGATCTTGTGTGACCTCATCAAAAATGAGTTTTTTTGACTTCCCTATAGATACCAATGACATCAAAGACCTCATATTAGCATGTACTAAAAACGTGCAATTTACATTCGAAGGGATATACTACCGCCAGATCAATGGTGTAGCTATGGGAAGTTGCATCGCACCCCTCCTGGCAGATGTATACATGTATCACCTGGAAAAAACGAGCCTAAAAGGTATAATTGACCAGTGCGCACTCTACAAAAGGTATGTAGATGATATATTGTTGTTCATCTCAGAAGCAGCAGACCCTTCCGAAATCCTCAAACAAGCAAATGGAGTCGATCCAGACATCAAATTCACTCTCGAGGTAGAGAAAGACGACAGTTTTCCCTTCCTTGACATCAAACTCACTCGAGAAGAAAACGGAGATTTGACACTGGCCATACATAGAAAATCCACTTTCACCGGACAATACATTCACTACAACAGTAGTGTGCCAAAATCCCACAAAAGAAACTTAGTAAACAACCTAGCAAACAGAATCAGGAAGATCTGCTCTGAACACAAGATTGAGGAAGAACTGGGCTACCTCAGGAAAATTTTGCTAATGAACAACTACCCAGAGCGTTTCATTGATGTCAACATCAGACCACGGCAGATTCGTACTAGAGAGGATACCGTCAAGCAGGTTTTCCTAAACTTACCATTTAGAGGCGACGTACCAGCCTCAATAATTGCACGGCGGCTGAATAGAAAAACTAAGGAGAACTTCCCCAGTGTTAAAGTTAATATGACATTTAGTACACAGAGAATCATGAGGTTGGATGCCAAAGATCAATCATTCATAGTCTACAAATTCTCATTTATGTGCGATAGCACATATATCGGACGTACGAAGAAGCAATTGATAAGCAGAATCCAGCAACATTTGCCACAGAAATTGATTAACAAAGGCTTGGCACCGTCTGGAAAATCAGCTATTTCCGATCATATATTGTCAACGGGGCACCCTGTCAATTCGACCAATTTCACAATTCTACACAAAGCAAAATCAGAAAAATTATTAATTATTTTTGAAGCCCTTTATATAAAACAACAAGCACCTGACCTTAATATTCAAAAGTTTCATCAACATGATATTCTTATCGACTGGCCAAGAATAACAAAATTCAACAACAATCTACTAGTATCCAGTCAAGAACAAACAGGCCCTCGACTAGAATCAAAAAACATCTAATCGGATTGGCAACAAACTGAAGTGGAAATAACAGAGGCGCATACAATGACAGAAGTTTCCAAACAATATGAGTGTTTAACACTGCAATCCACACTGGCGCTGTTACCATGTGGAAATTATAAATTTGCGCAACAAGGTGAAACGATCAACTACACTGGGAAAAATAGCACTCGTACATGTAACAGTGAACAATGCGCACAAATGGTTAATTCTCAAGCCATCAAAACAATAATGACCAGATCTCAGACATCACTTTGCAATACTGCGAGAATGACCTTTACATGCAAACACGCATACACAACACAAACACAAACGCATACACACTCACCAACTAGCCAAAACAAGAAACAGAGTAAAAACGAGTCAGATTTGTTACCACTAGCATAATCAATTGAAAACCCAAAATGTATAAATATGTATGATTGTATAAGAGATGATTAGTATTCACGAAATAAATGGCCTTTATCCACTTTGTTATTAATGTGTTCTTTCTTCCTAATTATATATATATATATATATATATATATATATATATGATAAAAATTTTTTTGCACATTGAAAGTTTACTATGAATTTAAGTAAGGCTCGCATTCCAAAAGAATATATATATATATATATATATATATATATATGTATATATATTTATATATATATATACTAGTAAATCTTTTAAGCATTTAATGTAATTAATGACAGTGATTACCGTATTTGGCTTTGCATCGCGAGTTGTGAAGCAAATTAGTATGTAACTACTAGTTCAGGACTATAATAAGTATGTCGACTGGTTAAAATTTAGACAACCAGTTCGACGACTGGTTAAATACAATGTGATTGGTGTTTACTTCAAGCTCGCAAACTTGATTTTAAGAATTATTACCACCACTCGCGTAATCAATTATTGTTAAATTGTATTGCTTATATATGTATATGTGGCGAAAGCTGCAAACAGTTAATGTTCTTGACTGCATAGAATTGTGTGGCCGACATTTCCAGTCACGTTCAATGTATGCGAGACTGCTAGAGGTGAGAGCCGCATATCTAAATTTGATTTCCATATATATTCAATGCGGTTTGATCCTCGATAGTCAGTTTGCCTTCGTACACTGATGATGATCATGGAAGGTCGAAACGCGTCAGTGCGTTGCGGCTGGCGGTAGTTTTGTTATGTTGTTTGATGTCTGGTTAAATACAATGGGATTGGTGTTTACTTCAAGCTCGCAAACTTGATTTGAAGAATAAATTAACTTGCTTCACACTTCTTCTGTAATATTCTCTGCAACAGAGTATTCCTAAGAGGTATTGCTTTGCTTCTGAGATCTATCAGTGAAAATAATTTTATTGGTTAAATTGATAATTCCCTAGGATAATAGGAAAAATTCATAACTTACGTGGCCTTGTCTTTAGTAAATCTTATGAATTGAACAGGTAATTGTTAAATATCTTTAGCCTATGTAAAATTTACTTCTGTTCTACATGGATTACAGTTGATTCTTTTTTATATAAAAATCACAAAGAAATCTTGCTTAAAACATAATCGCTTTCATTTATGATATTGTTCGATTTACCCTGATCTAAGAAAGATAATAAAATAGATAATATGGATAATTTGTTTACTTTATGAAAATTCCATGTAATTCCTACAAAACATACAAACTACATGAAGTACAGATTCCCAATGTCAGTATAATTTCTGCAGGAATTTTCGTTATTTAATAACCTAAAAAGATATATCACAACAAATAGCTTTGGCGATTTTGTAATTCCTAGGGATTTCATAAATGGGAGCAAAGGTTACGAAAGATCTTGTTCTGAGTATTTGATTTTATCCAGAAACCCATAGTTTAGATATAAAAATAGAATTTTATTTAAATTATTATCTTACCTTACAATAAGGATTTTTTCGTCAAAGAATTTTTTTCTGACTTTCATCTATTTTAACTTCATGAAATAATGAAGCTTTTTAGCTTATTGATTTTAGACCACTTACTCTGGTATGCTTCTTTTTGGGAGTATTTGTATTAATTTCCAGACTCCCCGTGCACTGAGGTCACCCTTAATTATGTTATTTAACATGATGAGATTATAAAATAAGTCTGCTTCGTGCAAAGCGTAAATAAATATGTGGTCTCTGTAGTTTCACTTAGATGGATGTACATGTGGGGTAAATTAGATTTTCTGAAAAAAATACATTTATAGGCACACGTACATATGCGACGTCCGCGCATGTTTACTGAAACTTCAGTAATTGTTATGAGATATTATATTTATAAATATGGATAAAGCCGTTTAAGAGAAGTTTGACAGTCGCTATATTAGTTTGCCTTCTTATTATATAATTTGTTGCGGAAAAGGGTTCCGAAATTTCTCCGCTAAAAAGAAGAAATGGGAATAATTCTTTATTAGTCACAACGTGGGTCAGCTAATTTTCCGCAATTTGTCTGAAACAGTTTTGATTATTTATTTCGTAAAATAAGTCAATATTCACCTTCAAAATATTGTCCAAAATACTCTTAAATTAGCTTGTTCTGTAATTGATCTGTGCCCATAATGGAACAGTCTGCAAAATTAATTGCATTTTCGCAATTATATAATAATTATTATGATACAATTATGCATTTTTGAACAATCGTTTCCATTGTTTTACATGGAGTAGTTTCTAATCTCGTTCGTGTTATTTCTCTTTATGTTAAACTTATTAAACGCTATACAAAACAAAATATTACACCTACAGGAAATCTTATACTATTTTTGTATTTGGTGGCATAGAATTTAATTAACTGAGTAAATTAACGAGGTGTGATAACATGCTATTTGAAGTCTGTTTTGTGGTGTCTACCGCATTGAGATACGGCAGGGTGGCTCAGTGGTTAGAGCACCAGATTCCGAAGCAGACGTGCCCAAGTTAGAACGCTTTCTGCGGCAAATTCTGGACAGTAACTTCTGTGTTTCCAATAAGAACGAAGCCGGTCTATTGGATGAATTTTACACACTATACAATTTTTAGTTCATACTGACAAATGCATATACTTAATGGGTCAAATGTTTATATCAAGATCGCAAGCTTGATTATAAGTAATGTATTTCTATTGTCGACAAGTAACGACCATCATTATTGACAAATATGGTTTTGTGCAGATGTGTACTTCACTGAATAAAACAAGTTCACTTACACGTTGCAAGCCTGTGACATGTTAGCTGATGATCTGACTTATCTTGCTGTGACTACCATCTTGGACCAGTTCGATGACACTTATTTGTTAAATCGTGGTATTTCTGAATATAGCACTTTATCTGCTGTACACCAACTGGACACTTCAAATTGTATTTGAGGTTCAAATTCCACTGCCGTTCAGCATTTCAAGGATTCTTGTGGAATTAAGAAATTTGTTCATATCTACACATCATTGTTGGGTTTTTATACTAATATGCAGAATGGATGAACTATCAATACTGATCGCGCAAGAAAGATTTTTTGATTGCAGAACGGCGTATATAACTTTAAGAGAATCTGTAATTGTTGGCGGCTAAAGATAAATTATTTTTAGGTGATGCACACAAATAATTAGTTGTTCCTCTATTTGACACAACTTCCTCGTTTAAATTTTCTCTGATCAACGTTTATATATATATATATATATATATATATATATATATATATATATATATATATATATATATATGCTCATATGTGGTGGCTTGCGGAGAACAAAATTAGAGAAACGGTTTTGCACCTGATAAAATCTCGTTTTATCTTAGAAAATAAAAATGAAACTGTGATTACACATTTTTATCAAGCAGTTTAGCTGAAAGTTTATTTGGTTTCAACAAGGTTAACTTACAAAATGATTTTATTCTTCAATTACTTTATATTATGAACAACCGGAATGGTATGCGGAAAGGTGGCGCCGTGGATAGAGTCATAGAGTTCGAAGAAAATATGTCCCGATTCGAGCCCTGTCCGCGACAAAATTTTGGACAAAACTTGGCCTAATTACAAAAATTCAAAATCGGTCTGTTGGATTAGTTTCTTTTTGTAACTCGTGCAATGCTTATGCTATACTGACAAATGAATTTAGAATGTGATTGGTGGTTATCTCCAGCTCGCAAACTTGAATTAAATAAATTTTATAATTACCAACGCAAACAACGGTGTTTTAACAAAAATGGTGATTAAAATGTTGGACAAAGATAATTAGTTGAAAGGTATTTTTTGAGAATCCATCTAAAATGAATAGTGAATTTAATATATAAATTTTAAGATCACAATAACACTCACAGTGTACGAACATCCGCCACTGAAACCGATCAAACGAAATAGGATATCTATTAGGAACTAAAGAATATGTGAAGTGAATGAAAATATGCAGTCAGTCATACAATTTTTTTATACTTTACCTACGTTCATTCCAATTATTTTATTAAGCTATCATTGTGGTGAAGTACGCCGAAACGTTCTGATCGTAACCTGTTTAGAACTTTTGCATATGATACTCTAAGCTGGTATAGTGTTTGTAGATTTCGTTTACCTGCAGAATATAACAGCTCTGGGCAACTTTTGTATGTACAATTTGCCTCAAACTAGAAGAGTTTACTTGTAAATCTTGCTTGAGCTTAAATGTATAGGCGTTTTTTGAGTCCACGGAATTGTTTGCTCAGGGCAGTGTTCACCTATAGAGTTACGCGCGAGAGCAATCTTCTTTTTCACGCACAAATTCGACTTTCCCTTCGACTAACGGAGATTCAAATACATCAGGATGTCTCATGTTTATTGATCAACTCCCAGTCGTGTTCTCTTAGTGATTAAAGGAATCTACATTGCAATTTTACGTGAAATTTAGGGTTGGTTTGCTGTGTTGAATGGTTTGTCAGACAGAATTTGGATTTAGTGTTTCTGTTTGGTCTGTAAATGTGATTTATTTAAACGTTAACAAAATGAATCAAACAAAACGATGAGCCAGCGATGACTAGCAAAAATCGATAATCAGCTATGAAAAGTAATAAGTATTGTATCCAGTTTCTTTATAAAATTTTCAGTGTTTTTCTAGAAATTGCGTAATTTGTTTTGATTTTAGTTGAATTGTTTAAAGTTCACTCATTGAGTTGTTCCGCATCGAAGCGGTGTAAATTTTCTCTTTCATTTTATTGGAGAAATTTTTGTTCTTTTTCATATTTAATCAGAATTATTTATGACATTTCGCTGCAGAAATGATTTATTCAAACAATTTTAGTGGCATTTTATAAGCAAAGACTTACAGTTGGTTAAAAATGTTATTTGTTAAATGTCAAGTGGGTTTTGTGGCATTAAAGCAATTACGCCTCACTCACTGGAGTAATTGTTCAAATTGTTGAAAAACCCCTCTACTTTGGTGAGGAAATTTAGAAAAAATTAACGCTGTTGGTTTCAACGCTGCTTATAAATTATGAACAGTTTGATGTAGTAAACTTTGATTTGTTTTGTTGGCAAATAAAGTCAAATTAAGAGCATAAAATTGTTATATATTCTTTGTTGCAGAAAACTTTACACACATATATATATATATATATATATATATATATATATATATATATATATATATATATAAGGTATTGCCTACTTGGTAAACATTTAGGCTAAATTGAACTGAAGGATATGGCAAATTCAGCATGAACAAAATGTACAATCTCATGTACACGAGCGTTTCGTTCTAACTGTCCGCAATAAGCACAGTAACCCGAAATATTTCGTCTTTCGCACCATTGTGTTGTCATCATTTGCAGATACGACACACATATTGTGCACAGGGAGTTGACTTGGAATTAAATTTTAGGTGTTCCCCACCTAGTAACATGTTATAACAGTTCAATACAGTTTGTTGCGGAGATCTAATATATATGTAAGTATGTAATAGGTTTTGCGAAACTAGTAACAAATTAGTTCAGTTGTGACCAGAAGGATAAACCAAAGGCAGCATGAACGCAAAGTATAATCTCATGCACATTCGCTTGTGCTTACTGGCGACTCTTCAGTAGGAGCCGGTATTACGCCCTTTATCCACTATGTATTTGGGTGAGAAATATGGAATAATAGGACGGAACCATCTCCTAGACGAGTGTGTAACTCTGCAGTAATGAAGCTAACTTCATATAAAGTCTGGAAAATGCGACTTCAACACTAACTCACGCTATATAATATATACCGAGTCTGTAAAGGATACTAACACTATTGCTATTGTGACAGTAACCGATACCAACATTATAGTATCGAAAAGGTACATGGTACTAACACTATGGTTGCCGAGTCGGTACATGATACAAACCTGATGGATATAAATTTATGCTAAAGTTCACCCAAATTGAGAATTACAACAATTTCCGAACACCTGTTACTCCAGTTAAACCATACACTCTGGCCTTCATTGATATCAGTTATCACATTTCGCGGTAAGCATGACATCATTCAATTCAATATATAACAGTTAAATACTGTTTGGTGCAGAGGACTAATATATACGCAAGTATTTATTAGGTGTTGCGAACCTAGTAACAAATTTGTTCAGTTGTGACCAGAAGGATAAACCAAAGACAGCATGAGCGGAAATTATAATCTCGTGCACATTCGTTTCATGCTTACTGGCGACTCATCAATAGGAGCCGGTATTAGCCCTTTTCTGACTACATATTTTGGTGAGCAATATGGGAAAAAAGTACAGTTTATCTATCTGGTCAAAATTTTAATAATTTGTTACTAGGTGTGCAACACCTAATACATAATGGAATATATATTACTTCTCCGCCTAAAACAGTATCTAATAGTTGACTCGGAAGTTGCATTGCGAAGATTTTATGTGAAGTTGACCCTGCTACTACTAGTGCCCATAAACGTATAATTAATTGCACCATCAAAATATTCGTTTTTTCTTGACCCAATTTAATATGGGGTTAAGACGGAGTGCAAACTTCTACTGAATAGCCGCAGGCAAGCACGAAACTCGGGTGTAGATTAGAATACACCTTATATTTTTTAACATCTTGGCAACTGATTTGGTCTTTTTGTAAACTAATTTGTCACTAATTGCAAGTTTACAAAATGTTTCAACACATTTGTCTATTCTTTCTGCAGAAACGCATACATCTGTTTCTACTTAACGGGATAGAATTTGGAGCAGATTTTTAATTGGCGCATCTACGTATAATATTGGGTTTACCGGAAGAGGTGATTGATCATCGATTTTTAATTACCACATAACGTCGACGAAGCGTGATGCCAATATTTTATGCATCTATTTCGCTTATCATGTATCATGAAATAGTGTGGCCAGTGTGGACGGGCGGTAGGGCAACAACGCAAAGTTATGCATGCGTAAATTGTCCTGAATATTTCACAACCTCCATGAATTACTACTATAGTCAAGGTTGCGATCTTGATATAAGAACCTGGCCCATTATGTACATTCATTTGTCAGTTTAAACTAAGAATTGTACAGTGTAGAAATGGAAATTCATCCAGTAGACCGGTTTCGTCCTTATTAGGTACTCGTCGCATACTGGCCAGAATTTGCCGCGGACATGGCTCAAATCTGGGCACGTCTGCTTCAGAATCTGGTGCTCTAACAATTGAGTCACTCTGACACACACTCTACACACAATTTTCAGTTATATAATAACGAATGTAACTTAATTAGTATTTTTTACTTTTAAGTGGATCTCATATGGCATCTTTTTAGACTCAAAGTTCTAACAAACCATCCGCAATCTCGCATTACTGAACAGACACCACACTATCACCGCTCGCGCAACCAACGTATGTTTATTCATATAACCCTCCAGGAAAGTTAGTATTATAAATGCTAGCCAATCGAATTTCTGAGATGAACATCGTTCTAAAATAAAGCAAATATCCTAACGTATGCAGGGTGGTATTAATAATTTGTCACATTCAAACAAGTATTCATACATAAACTTTGGAATATGTTGCCTATTCGATTATTTAGTTTGAAGCAAACAAAAAAAGTAACAAGAATGAAACCATTTAGTCAATCTGATATTTCATCCACCTGAAACAGTTTAATCACATGTCGAAAACGCATGTCGTGATTAAGTTGAAGTACCCTTGTGCGCGGTTTTTAAATAATTGAAAACTTTTCTCTGTTTGTAGTAAGCAAGATGTTTAGAAAACCGAATTTGTTTATGTTCGAATTTTTACCACTTAAAGTAATGAGGATTTTATTATTAAAGTTGATTAGAGCATTCTAAAGCATAATAATGGACACTTATTCCTGTTTCTGCAACGACTTGATCAAATAGTTTGAACTGTTCTAATATGCTTGTTTATTTAAATATCAGATTAACAGGGACTGATGCTTGTCTAGTTAAAATCTTGAAGAGTTAGTTTTTAAATATCTAAATAAAGATAGTCAGTTAGCCTCATGAAATAAAATTAGTATATCAGTTAGTATTAAGAATCTGGACATCAGGAAGATCGTTTATTTACTTAGATTGGTTCCAGAGGCAGAAAAACACCAGGTCATAGGGTTATAGCAATGGTGTAATCATTTCACTTCGATTACCTCTCATATTATGCCGAGTGTACTCATGTCAGGGACGTAACGTAGTTTGAGATCGTAAGTGTCGGGCTAAGCATCTGGAACATTCTAAATGACGTCGCCGCCACTTGAATTATATGGGCACAGAATAAGTTGCATTAACTTATAAAACGTATTCTATTTTAAGGAAAATTAGTTTTTCTAATAACGTAAATGAGCAAAGTTCACTTAAAAACTGTGATCGTTTCTAGAAGCACATAGAACCGTCCACAAAATTTTCGTTAAAGTTACTTTTGCGTCTGGCTTTTAGCAATTGTGAATGCTGTGAAACACAAATCACAATTGAAATCCAAACAATGAAATGTGTTATATAGAGAAATGTATAAGAAGTGAAGCAAAATACGTGAATAAAATTCTATTTTAGACGGATGTTATGTTATTAATGTAAATAAGGAAAGCAGACGTGCCATTTTGTATTAGACTGACATACGTGGCAACAATTTAATTCATGTGGGAACAGGTGGAATACTCAAAAGTCAGAAAGAAAAAAGTTGTAATTTTATGTCTTTAAAAAAACTTTGATAACTGGCGACTCATCAGTAAAAACCGACTCTTGGATTCACATAAATTAAATATTTTTAATCGAGAAATGTGGGGCAATTGGACAATACCAATGTAACTAAAATCACTTTTTAATGGATTTTGACTTTAATCAAATATCTGGTTGTACACATAATGTTAATTTAGACATAAATTGAGTTTAGATTGCTTATTTAATTCTTAGAGCAAGAAAATTGACTTAGAAAACCTACATGCAGGTATTCAAGCCACACAACAAGACAAAGCAAACTAGATTAGGTGTTTTATAATGAAAACAGGTATCACTGCTCAAACCAACATTTTAACTAGTGGATTTCTTGAATAAGTTATAATAGCTTAGAAGAGGCATAGAACAAATGAAACGGAACACATTCCGAAATAGCATCAGACGAATCAAAAAGCAACTATAAAAACTAATCAAATTTAAAGTCGTTTTTACAGAACACCTGCTCTAGGCAAACAAAAATGAACATATCTGCATTCTTTTAATTCGAAATCGCTTGATTGTTCCAAAGGATATGAAACAAGTAATGGGTAACTGTTAGCTGAAATTAAAAGCTCAATTATAGTTACGGCAGCAGAAAGGTATTGAAGTTGAAACGTTTTTTTTGGACAAAATGAGTTATTGCAACGCTATCAATAATTCGAGTTTGTGCACTTTTATACAGATTATTATAGTATTATTTTATTCTGTAAAACTCTGGCCTACCGTATTTTCCGAATAATACAAGGTACACTTAAAAACGTAATTTCTATTAAAAATCAGTAATGCGCCTTATTATCCAGTGCAATGCAATGAAATATTGTAAAAAGTTGAAACACTACCTGATACTATCCCGATCTGCTGTATTGGTTTGCATTATAAAACATAATTAGCGTTTATATTAAAGATCCCAAGTCATTCATTTTGTCTGACGTATTTACCAATCTCACTTCTTTAATATAGGTACTAATATTTATATTTTGTGCGTATACTTTGGTAATTAAATTTATAATTATTTGATTTGAGTAGTTAAATTTATGTACTTGTTATTAAAGTGGATATTTAAAGGGTTATTTGTAGTGTTCGAAGTACACCTTATCATCCGATACGCCTCATGCGTGAAAGAAGATTCGTTTATGATGGGTTCACCGTATATTCAGGTACCCCTTATGGTTCGGAAAATACGTTAATTTGTTCTGAAAGAATAAATTTTGTACCATCGCGATGTTTCATTTACCTGGCCCCGAATCAGCACAAAAAGCAATAATATTTCAGTAACCAGTCAAACTTCACATACCGTTGGATCAACATTATCAGCTATTCAATCGAACTGGAAATCGTTATTATCATTAATTACTTCACCAAATGAAACAACAAAAAACGGAAAACCATTAATACGAAAAATGATTAATTTTACGCTGTGCAATATGTCGAGATTACAATTTGTATAATATTTAATTTTAAGGTTATACTAACATTATGTATATATATATATATATATATATATATATATTTATATATATAATGTTAGTAACCTTTAAATGAAATATTATGCAAATGGTAATCTCGACATTTTTTGATGATTTTTTTATTGTATTTAAAACTGCTTCTGACAGGAGTTCAGCAAGTTTATTAAGAATTTTATTGATCATCTCTTTTGTCAAGGGATCTGCGATTTGTATAAAATAAAGGTATAATAACCAAATTTGTTTTTTACCTAATGCATGCACATATTAATATCAAATTTAACAGAAAGGTCATGGGATTTTCAGCTCGCAAATTTCGCAGTTATTACTGTGGAGATACTCAGTAAGGATGGATTGAATTTTACACTTTTTCTGAAATGTTCGCTTCATACCTAAATTACGGCTTCCGATGCGTTTGACAAAATTTACTCTTTTGGCCCTTTTGAATAGTAATATCGATGCATATGTATTTATATAGTTAGATAGGACGGAATCGCAATGGTATAAATAATCTCAATTGGTTATCTAAATCATTTGTAAGTTGTCACAAAATTTTTTAATGCTTTAGGAAATAAAAATAACGGATGTGTATAGATACGGTTTTCATTATGTGGCAGTGAAATTTTGCAATTGAAATATGCTCACCGGGTTATTGCATATTTGTTTTAGATGAAAATTGCCATATTTCAGAGCAACTCGTGATGCTGATTATATTTTGAATAAGGACTTGGAGTCACAGCTTGCAGAGACCTACGAGTACAGTGTAGCAGATATATATGCTGGTGTAAAGAGTCAAATTCAACAGGAATATTCGAAAACAGAAGTACGTATTTAGTAAATTTCTTTTTTCATAATATTTCGGAGAGAACATTACAAAATACAGCATCCTACATTTATTACATTAATCAATGTTGCGGTTTTGATAAAATAACCTGATTCACTAGGTACATATATTGGTCGGTGTTAACTACGCTTTGTATAATGTAGTAAAATCAATTCATCCATGAGACCGATTTTATCCTTATTCGGAACTAATCACGCACTTTACATAATTTTTGGCCGACAGTGCTCGAACCTGGTAACGTTTGCATCGGTTGTTATAACCCATGGGCCACCCTGCCGAAACAATGTTTAACTTAATTGTTAAGTCCGTCCGCGCAACAAATGTTCGTTTACTTCTAAGTTTATGTTTCAAAATGTCGTACTAAAGTTCAAATCACTTCTATTCAGTTGTATGCATGATGTGGATCGCCGTAAAAAAGCGTTCATGCGTGTTTTTTACGCGCCATTACGAAGAACGAACCCGAGGAACGTCTTGGAAACCTGTCGTTATTGTGAATTACAATTTCGCGGCCCTAACCCGGAACATGGACATTCGACCGAAATAAGTTCTGTTAATTTATTCAACACTTTTTTCTATCTACCAATCAATCAATCAATTATTATTATTATTATATTATTATTATTATTATTATTATTATTATTATTATTATTATTATTATTATTATTATTGATATAACAATAACTATTTTTAAATTGTCAATGTTTAAAAAAACTATCGCTGATCTAGGAACAATTTAATAACGACGCGGAATTGTTATTAGTCTATTGTGTAAATAATTTCCCTTCATTAACATGCAAGATATGCTAATTTGTGCTGTTTTTTTAATTTTTATAAATACATCTATCACCAATTTATTTTTATTAGTACATTGAACTTTTGCCATTCTGTAATTTAACACTTAAAAATTGTTAGTGCTTCATTTAGCTAGACGAATAATATGTAATAAATAAAAATTTTAAATTAATTATCAAACTATTTTTTATCTAAAATAACCAATATCTAATTTTAATCAAGTAGCATCTAGACTTATTTATAAAAAATTCTAGTTGATTCGCTGTTCCGGTACTCCTCCTTGGTTCATTAGTTTTATTCCATTGTGAGAGTGTTTCAGAAACCTAGAGATATTACTATAATCATAGTTGCGATCTTGACAATAACACCTGACCCATTAATTACATATATTTGTTAGTATAAAATAATAATTGTATAGTGCAGAAAAGACAATTCATCCAGTAGACGGGTTTCGTCCTTTTTGGGAACTCATCAAATACAAGCAAGAATTTTCCGCGGACAGGACCAGTACGTGATGAGTTCCTAATAGGGAAGAAACCGGTTTCCTGGATGAATTGACTTTTCTTCACTATAGAATTCTTAGTTTATACAGCCAAATGTATGTACTTAATGGGTCATTGAATGTCAGTTGTTAGCAAAAAATGTATGACATGCGGGCGCGCTACAGACCTCTTAATCAACGCTGTCGGAGCAGATTATGTGGTAGTACACAATAAATTGTATCGTCCATTAGACTGGGTAAAATCGATTACACTGTGTACCTCGACGAAATATGCATTCTGCTACTACATTGGTATGCTGATTATATGTTGCCTATAGCTCAGGGTCCACCGCCAGGCTGTGACTCAACTATTAGACCTCTGCTGTTTCAAATTTTCGCCGGTTGCTTCATTGTATTTCCGCACAAAAACATCCGGTATTATTAAGACAGCTGCTCGCCGCGACGCAGATGCTATTAAATGCGCTGGAAGGCCCCGTCTTTCTGGTGTACGCTTCCGCTGATTGAAACTGAAGATGTCAGCACTATTTGGATCCACCTCAGTGCATCTGATGCTGTATTGTCATTGTCCCGCTTGTGATGTATTGTGAGCTTATACTCCGTCAGCTTCTCGACTGGTCGCTTGTTTTGCAAGTTCGACCTGTCAAAATTGACGATGCATAGGAGTCGTCTTAATACCTTCTTCGTTTTGGTTACGATACACAGCTGTACGGGATTGACTTCAGATTTGTCTGCTTAACAATCTTCAGTGGAAATAATATAGCCGAGAGTTTGTACTTTCTCGGCGATTTAAAACTTTTTTGAGTTAATGTGTAAACACCATTGAACCGCGTTATACACAAATGTATTTATGCGCGCTTATATTTCTGCTCTTTTGGTGGCATACACATTACCATCTTCCACATAAGCTTTGCTACAGTGTTTTTCCGTCATACACTGAAAGCCTTTGCTGAGCATCATGTAATCGAAATTGCATGCGTGGCAATAGATAACGACATTGCATACCTGCACGACTAGCTTCCACGGATGCTCTGGACGCGCACTAATTTACAACAATTCTTGTTTCAGATTAAGCACTGGAAACCAATTTCTGTGAGCAATTTTTGCGAACACATCTTTTAATGCACACACGAAGTGAATATCAGTTATTGAAACTGCATTTAATTTCGGTAAATCCCTGGTTAACTATAACAATGTGTCCTTCAATGTCAAATAGACCATAGGCGCCAAAATGACAGATGTCGACGGTTAGACACCCTCGAATCAATCATTTGCAATGTGGCAGCTGTTTTTTCACTGCGTGAGTGTCACAGATTCACGATGGCTAATAAACGTCCCTTTTATCCAACCATGATGGAAATTTTGACACTGTCAGATCCGGAGCTGCGGAGTGGACAAGCGACTAAAATGATACAGGTTATTTCGCTCGAATACCTGCCCACCATTTTGGCGTGGTCGATTATTTGTCACTCTGCATCATACTACACCTCGTCTAAAGCCTTTAGTTCGATATTGATTTACGAAGGTGAATACTGTATGTGCGAAAGTGGATTTCAATAACGCAAGCGTGTATGACGCCCAAACTTAACAGTGGCAATTTTGTATCAGAAACAACAAATTGTTGCAGGTGCTCATATCTGTTTATTTTGTTAATTTTTGCAAAATCCAATGCGTTCTAGACATTTAGTCCTAAATCATTCTAAATATCATGCGGGCAACATTGAAGAAGACAAAGAACGCTGCATGATTGACCGAACTAATTTTGTAGCCAGCTGCATTCGAATCAGCTAAGCTGACTTTAAGTTTAAAAATAGAACGTCAATAAAGTAGCTTGCATTTCTACTTGTAGCCAAAGCATGTTGGATAAACGCAGATTGAATGACTTTTTCCATAACAGATGCAAGCATTAGTTGGCTAGTTTCGTTAGTTGGTTCTAGAAGGAACATAACTTTGCCTACTTGTCGGTATTCCAACCATACAAGCATCACTAGTACCCTATGTACTGGCGAACTCGACTGTGATCTGTTGGATTGTCTCTGATGGCGTGTTCTGTCATAGCTCGACTCGCTTGTTCTCCTTGGCGTCGACAAATGCAAATGAGGTGAAAATTTACTGAATGCAGTCAATCTTTTATGGGATGGTGCACCACGGTTCTTAGCGGTCTGCTTCCAAAGTACTTGAGTTTGAATGATTTACGTTGTATATCTCCTGGAGATCAATACATATACCTACTCGGAGATTATGAAGCCTAATTGAAGCAGTTAACGGCGATGGAAAATCTTCTCAGTATTTGGTGTTGGCTCAGGCTATTATCAGGAATGCAGAGAATTTGTTACAACTGCGCTCTGATCAATGGCCAGGCTTTGAGCAGCGGTAAACTAAGCTGTGATTCTGACAATTTTTCGGCACGAGCAAAATATCAGATTCTATTGCAAGAGGCTTGTGAGTTAGGCCGTTAATAGCGTAATTACGATTTAATTTTAAGAGACAACTATACAGTTTTTATTTCATGATCTGTCATATCTTGTACAATAATGTATAATTGTCAGCTTAACAAAAAGAGAAGTTCGTACATGATATGAATATGAACTGGTGAATTGTGAGTTGTGCATTTACGTGTATGTATGTGTGTGAATGAGTATGTTTCAGCAGTTCGTTTTCCGCGTCTTGGTTGTTGTTTTATATTGTATGTATCCCATTTATATTAAATCCCTCGCTTTCCCTATTTGACTATATTGACCTGTTATCATCAGCCTCGATTGAGTTGTTTTTCCTGTTTTTACAAGATGTAGAGTAGTATAGGCCCATCTATTTAATCGCCTATATAATTAAGTGTACAATTGATTGCGCGGAGGATGATAAAGTTGACCATAATGAGGTTGAGATGTGGATAAAAACACTTTCAATACCGCTTCCCCATGTAGTACGCTGTTTGTTCAGTAATGACAGATTGGGGATGGTCAGTTGGAACTTTGGGTCTAAATGGATGCCATATAAGCTCCACCTAAAGGATAAATAGACTAGCCAAGTTGCATTAGTTAGTATCTAACCAGAAATTGTGTGTAAAGCGCTGCAGGGTGTCTCAGTGGTTAGAGCATCAGATTGCGAAGCAGACGTGCCCAGGTTTGAGCCCTGTCCGCAGCAAATTCTGGCCAGTACATGATGAGTTCCCAATAAGGACGGAACCGGTCTACTGGATGAATTGCCTTTTTTACACTATACAATTCTTAGTTTATACTGAGATATGTAATTAATTAATCGGCCAGGTGCTTATATCAATATAGCAACCTTGGATATAATAATTGTTACCACAGCCCGCGCAATCAATGTTCGTTTAATTATATAAATATTCATCTCAATACCACATCCCCATGTAGTGTGGTGTCTGTTCAGTAATGACAGATTGGAGGAAATGGAGGAAATGAGAGATAGTTGGAACTTTGAGTCTAAATGGATGCCATATGAGCTCCACCTAACGGAAAAATAGACTTACCAAGATACATTAGTTAGTATATAACTGAAAATTGTGTGTAGTGTAGTGTGCGGCAAGGTGGTTCAGAGATTAGCGCACCAGATTCCGAATCAGAGGTTCCCAGGTTCGAACCCTTTCTGTGGTAAATTCTGGACAGTACGTGGAGAGTTCCAAATTAGGACGAAACCATTCTACTGAATGAATTGCCTTTTCGACACTGAACAATTCTTAGTTTTTACTGACAAATGAATGCTAGGTGTTTTTATCCAGATCGAAACCTTCAATACAGTAATAGTGATTCGTCTGTTGCAAAGACGTATAAAGTTAAAATTTTTTTTACTGTTTGATTGATTATCAATTTGATTGTCGTTCTATTGTATAAATGGTCGTCATTTTTCTGATCAAACACATATTACCATCAGCGCACCTGAACAATTTTTCGCAAAACTTTTTAATCGTGGATTCAATCAATCTCTGATTGCGCGGGTGGCGATAAGGTCTATTTTAATGAAGGTTACGAGCTTGACCTAAACATTTACCAAATTTTATATATATATATATATATATATATATATATATATATATATATATATATTGTAGTAAAACAATTCTCCAGTAGACTGGTTTCATCCTTATTTAAACTCTTCAAGCACTGTCCATAATTATGCCGCGGATAGGTCTCGAACATGGGTACGTTTTCTTCGAAGTTTGTGATCTTTCCCACTGCGCCATCTTTCCACACTCCACACACACACACACACACACACACACACACACACACACAATTTTCAGTTATATACTGATTTACGTTCTTGATTATTTTGTTGGCTTCTCCCGCAGGAGGAACTTATTTGGAATCTCTTTTATTCTAATGTTCGAGTACTTGAAGAGTTCCCAATATGAGTGAAACTGAGTTACTGGATGTATTAATTTTTGTACCGAATACATTGCTTAATTTATACAGACAAGCGTTTAAATATTTGGAAAGGTGTTTATACCAAGAATGCAAACTTGATAAACATAGACACTTTTTCGTGAGGAAGCTTAGGGATTATTTCGAAGGGCATTTTTGGTCCCTTGGTATATGACTTTTTCTGTAACATTAGCACTTTATACTCAGGTTATGCCAAATTATATACGCAAGTAAATCTGGATCGATAGAAATGATTAAGAAGCCGGTCAAACATTAGGGAATATGGTTTATTGATACATATTTTTCATGAAATCGTCTGTATTAATGTATGCCTAGACGTGTTTAAATTGGGAAAAATCAAAAGAAGAAAAAATTTAAAGCACGGTAGTTTCGATACGTAGTAAAAAGTATTCATAATGATGTACCAAGAAAAAAAGGAATCACAGCGAAACGATTTTAAAACATGCAAAAATCTTGAAAACGAATACGCATAGTTAGAAATGCAGGCAAGAAAACACTGAAATTGTTTCTGATCTTTATTCGACTGATTTAATAGGATGTTCTCTAGCATATTATGTAGAAAAGCATGCTTGCATTATATCTTTTATGAAAAAAATCGTCTTGAATTTTGATAAAATTACTTTGGTTATTTTTACTTTTACATGTTATTTCATAGATTTTTAAAGAAATAATCTTAGAAGGCTGCAACTTCCGCTCGAAAGTTTGTAGTGAAATAGTTAAACTTTCGAAGTTAACAAAGCCTGGCGGGAAAGCATAATTAATAAATCAAAATCAACTGGAATAATAAATTTGAAAATAACCTTTGAGTATATGTCTGCAAATTCAAAATCCTATTATGTGTGAGGTAACTCTTATTTCTAAATGCGATACTACGAATGTTACTGTGGCGGATGTTCACGTCATCGATTCAATAAAATAGATATGCATGGATTTTACAGATTTATATCAGCCTACTGTTAGTAAGACACCAATTCTGATAAAAAATGAAAAGAATAATTTATGTTAACAATGTGATAATAGGTGAGTGATTTTAATTATTTTATCGATATACGAATATCTTTGATTCTTTATGTTTTAGCAATATTTGGCATTGTAAATTATCCAGATTACAGAAACTTGGCAGCCTTTGAAACACGAGTGATGTTCTATTGTCCGTTACTAATTATTTCTAGGAAAACTTTGTCAGGGCGCCAAATTTCTTTTGTGAAACTCGTAAACCTCTCGAAGTCTGATTTGATGCAGTCACCAAACTCCCTTGATTAGCATTGTTTGAATGCGCCACTTTCATTGCCTGAATCGGAAGCGTGGTATTAACTGGGCTATGCAGACTACCAGTCGGTGAATTCATTCCTGATACACGGGCAACTACGAGGCCGGAGGAGGAAGTGTGCACATCGCCAGACTGGCTGAGGGAACCATTTGAGCCCGCCGTTGAATCTGCTGATAAATTTGCCAAACTTGTTCGCCTGTCGTGATATGTTAATGAAAGTTGAATGGGTACACATTTCAATTAATATACGATTAGCATTTACATATAAGCGTAACTAATATTCCCATACCTAATTATGCGAGTTTAATTATTTCCCTGTTAAATATTGTGCTTGATCAAGCATATCAGTCTCGACCGAATTAAAATCCTCTTAATTCACTGAAATATTGACTATTCAACTTAACCAAATCTTATTTTTAATATCTTATCATCTAAATTTTGCTCTATTTTTTCCAATTCAACGTAAATTTTACCGGACTGTATTTAAGTGTTAACAGATTATATTTAGAATCTTATTAATAGGTTCAGTGTAGCAATAGCCACCTTTAAGACAAATAATTAAAAAAGAGTCTTATCTAGGGCAGACATTATTTAAACAGAAATTCCTCGCAGAAGCGCCCGTATAAGAATGAAGCAGTCAGCCCAATGATAAAAGCAGACTTCGAGCCGAAGTGAACATAAATTAATTAATATTTGTAAATTTGTTTTATTAAATCGATGCTCGTTGTGCGAGCAAAATTCTATATATAATTGAGTAAAAATAAAGCATGTGTGGTTTCATTTAAAATGGCTTCTGATGGGTTGGAAACGTTGATTCAGGGACTGACTTCTCAAATGAATAATTTAAATGCAGAATTAGGCATAATTAAGTCTCGTCTGGACGATACGCTGATAATAAACACAGACGACATACGGTTACGTGGACCATCCAATGTAGGAGGACACAACATTCAGGAAAATAATTAATATTATGCAAAAATTTAAAAAAAACTGGACAGAATATCGTATGTAAAAAGTTGTTCATAAATATATGTATTGTGTAATATATTGAAAATAATCTTTCACTTAAGTTGATGTTTGCAACATCAAAAAAACTTGCCTTCCTCCATGTAATTGATAGGCAACAGACGATAGAGAGCCACTTGAAGCCGGGCTTGTTAAACCACTTTTGCATTGAACTACGCTGCTTACCATTCCAGAAGGCGCCAACGGCTTTGCTGCCAAGCTTTTTGTCTTTAATCTCTCAGAGTCAGACAAATCTTGGGCAACTACCTGTGCTGACAATGGCGAAGGTCCACTGTTTGTACATATGGCATTAGCACATTGCGGTTTAGATTCAAATGTGATAGGCGATTGGCCATGATTCATTGTGTGCTCTAGTTGTGCATGCATCGATTTTGCATTAGACAGTCCATTTTGTTGTTTTTTATGCAGGAGCTGATGAGGATTTTCGGTAGGACATTGTACAATCGGTGGTTGCTGACTAGAATATGACATGCTAAACACAGTACCAGGGGCACTAGAACCCGTATCTGGCGTCGTCGAACAGTTCATCAATCTGGATGTCGTCTGCGCATACGATCGGACAAATTGAGCACCATTCTGTGAAATATTGCCAATAGCCGAATGTTCTGGTGGAAGGTTGTTCGCTGAATTTTTATGCGATTGAACATTACCGGATACTAGATGATTAATGTGGTTTACTTGATAGGTTCTGCGTGGATCCGCCGGATGTACAGCACATGAAGTAGAAGAGTGATAGAATGAAGACGAGGACGAAGTTGGACTTGAACAGTGATTATTGATTTGATTGTTTAAATGCCAACTGTCTGTAGTTATACCAGCCGGTGGAACAGGAGATCGCGGCATCGGTAAAGGAGGCGGTGAAGTTGACTGTTTTAAATTGTTGAATAATAAGGAAAAAAGTCGTTAGAATGTGGTGCATAAATTTTGTGCGATAGGAAGACTGGATTTTATGTGCTTGAAACCTGCTTATCAGACAAATAGGCTGATTATAAAGTCATGGACTCTGAAGCAGACGTGCCCAGGTTCGAGCTCTGTCCGCGGTAAATTCTGGACAGTATTTGAAAATTTCACATTAAAGACGAAACTGGACTACTGGATGAATTGCCTTCTGAAGGTTATGCGGGCTTAGTTTTATGGCTACAAATGTATGTCAAAATGGGATTGGTTTTTATATCAAGCTTGCAACCTTGGTTTGAACAATTGATGTCACGGCTCACTCCATCAATGATCGTCGAATTGCATAAATTTTCGACTCCATACCACTTATTCAGGTAGCATAGTGTCTGTTTTACAATGACGGATTTGGAGTGGCTAATCAGAAGTTTATGTGCAAAGAGATGCTATATATGTTTCACCAGAAGGAAAAGCTGACCAAAACATTGGTTAGTATACAGTTGAAAATTGTTTGCAGAGTCCGTCAGGTGGTTTTGGGATCAAAGACACATATTCCGAAAAAGACGTACCCAGATCCAAGCTCTGTTTGCGGCAAATTCTGAATAGTGTATGAAGAGGTCTCTATAAGTACGAAACCGGTCAACAGGATAAATTGCCTTTGATAAATTACGCAATGCTTAGCTTATATTACCAAATTTAAAAATAATTTGATTGGCTTTTCTATCTAGCTCGTTACCTTTGTGTAATTAAAATAAGACTTTCTGTAGTTTGAGATCAAATAGTTTTTATTGGTTTTGACTATATTCTAAAAGCATTTTATACATTTAATTAATCGTCAGTTGTAGTCGTACCAATAGTAGACCATTTTGCACAAAGTCCTTTAACAAATATATCAAAAATCTAAAATCAGTTCTAATTTGTGAACCAGATTGTTAATACGGTAGCAGACGTATGAAACTTAAAATTATAACAAAATGGGTATACAGTCTTGTTCTTTTGCATACAGCTTAATACACACCTTGTGCAACATTGTTTACAGATTCTAATTAAACGGGTTTTGTAACTGAACTACTTTAATTATATGCACAGATTCAAAATAAATATAAATTTAACTATTTTAAAAAGTCATGCAAAGCATGTGAAAGTATCAAAAAATTAAAATGCTAACGTGCTTCTTCAATAACTCGTTTGCTATCCTATGGAACTAAGGTGGTACATCAAAATAATCCATGATCAAAAGGAGTACCTCCTCTGTCGCAAGCGTTTCGGGCACACTAGCAACTCATTGCTTGGTACAACACTGTAGCCTCACTTCAGTGAACGACAAATGTATCCGCAAGAAGGATTAAACCATATGATCATGTCAACTTTGGTGTTTCTATTTGGACATATGCGATTGATTGGAGTAAAGCATATTAGAGCATAAACCTAATACATGCCATTGGTTGTGCATATTTATACAACAGGAATTTTGTTAAATGAAAAAAATCATTAAAGAAATACATTTTCAATGAATACGTAGCTCCATTTTTATTAATTTGAACAACAATCGATCAGGTAGACTACGTTTACTCCGCTGGTGGCCCTCTCATCTAGGAGAGCTAAGGCTGGCAATTAGTGCCAGTTTAAAACGTACTGCATACTATTCACTAGTGTAATTATCGAGATCCAGAAAGTTAGTCAAAATGCTATTCAACCGATTTAACATTTACGTCAAACCATAAGCTTTTAAGATGGTGTGAATGACACTTATACATGTTAACTCAAGCATATTTCATACCAATATTTGGAGATCAAGCTATTGAGAAAAAAGCTTTGTTACTGGCTGAAGCCTGGTCGGGGAAACTAAAATTTCACTGATAAACTGACAAATGGATTACTTAAAATAAAACTGGTTGTGTGGGCGGTAATAACAATTATTTAAATCACAGTTGTGATAATGGTGTAAACACTAGTCTCATTATATACATGCATTTTTCAGCATAAACTAAGAATTGTATTATGTATAAAAGTTAATTAATGCCGTAGAGCCTAGACGGTAGAATATTATGAATAGTACGTGAAGGGTTCCCATTATATAAAGCTTAGTTTCTACTGGCAGATATGTATATATATATATATATATATGTATATATATATATATTATATATATATATTATATATATATATATATATATATATATATGTAATAGAACTGGTGTTTACAAAAAGATCGCAGCATTGATTTAAATAAATTTTTGGATATTGTGAAAATGTTATCCATTTGTCAAATGTCTGCAGTCTAACTTATTCTTGAATTCGCATTTTAAGCAATCGGAATGTCCTAATTGCAAATAATTAAATAGACATTACCTATCGGATCGATTGTAATTTTATTAAGAAGGCACCCAATAAACATATTTATATTTGGTATCAGAATTACCACTGTGTTTTATTTCGCAAATATCTCAGTTTTTCGATGGTATCCTAATCCTCATTGATGGCCAAATAGAAATAAATGCTCCGCTTATTGATTTTATCAGTTTTATGTATGCAATGTAGAAAACATTACAGTTTTCGCGTTAACTCGGGAAACTTTCATTACATCACCTGCGGTCAAAATCTTGCAGTCTACGTTATAATTAAACGTTTGAAATAATATTTCTCAACTATACTCGAAGTTATGGTTGCTTACATTAGATTTGTCCATACAAACTACAAAAAACACAGAATTTCCGTTAAAATTATTATTATGGAAGGTCTTTTAATTGTATTCTGCCAAATTTGCTTTTTGAAATATTTGCAGAGATCTATTCGTGACAAATGAGTGTATTCATTTATTGTGCAATTTTAGTTGATAAAAATAGGAATAAAGCTTGTAAGATTCTGCAATATGTGCATAAACAATTCCGTCATCGTTCTAATCATTTATTTTAATCAACATTACGACATTGATGTAAACATCAATCCCCTTATATAAATGCTCGTCAGTATATAGTAGGCATTTTATAAAGGAGTAAAGGCAATTCATCTAGTTGATCGGTTTCATCCTTATTAGGAACACTTCAAGTACTGTCCAGAATTTGCCGCGACCAGGACTTGAACCTAAACACGTTTGCTTCAGAGTCTGTGATACTATCTACTTCGCCACCTTGTTTGTTACAATGTAAAATGCTTTAATTCAATATAAACATTTCATGTGACGATTTGTCTGTTTAATAATAGCAGAATGGGGGTTTCTAGTTGAAACATCAGGTCGAAAATGATCCCGCATAAGGTCCATATGAAAGAAATTCTAGATTAAAACTTAAGTCAGTATATAACTGAAAAGTGCGTGTAGTGTTCGGCAAGGTGGCACTGTGGACATAGTTACAGACATCGAAGAAAACATTTACCGTTTCAGGCCCTATCCGCGGCAAAATTCTGGACGGTACTTGAAAAGTTTCCAATAAGGACGAAACCAGTCTACCGGATGAATTTCCTATTCTACACTACAAACAGCTTAGTTTATAATGACGTATGCAAATATATTGGGTTTGGAAAATATATATCAAGCTCGCAACCGTGATTTCAATAATTTTATTACCAATCGAACGATAAGGAATTACTGATTTTCGTTATATTCTTTTAATTAATATTGCCTCCAGTTATAATACATTATATAAGCAGAATCCATTAGTAATATGTAAACATTGTCGCCAAAAAATCATAAAATACGGAAAGATCTGGGAGGATGAATACTAACTTGACTGCATTTAATCAGCTTGACCAAAAATAAAGTTAATCTAGATACTTTGCAACACAATATTCGAGAATGAGATTGCACCTTATAAAGTAAATAGCATTTATTTTACTTTCTTCATTTAAATTTGTTAATTTGTACCAACACTCAAAATGCGTACCAAAAATGGAACGTAAACTTTAGCGAATATTGATTATTATTAAATTGGATCAATCAACGAGCTAGTAAGCCATATATGTTTAGATAACGTACCGGTGACAGTGCTAACATCAAACCTGTCTTTTCAAACTGTTGATGGTAGAAATTTAATCCTACAGGGGGCCTACAGGCTAATGGAAATTGATTTGCATAACAACCAGATGAAAGGTCTGTGGTCGTTGCAACAAGGTGTGCCAATGACGTCGTGGAAGCGGCTGACGATGGTGAGGAATAACTTGTGGGCTCTGTTCCAATATTTTTGGATGCAACATCGGCCCTAAATGAAGGCGTGACGTTCAACGCGGTGTCGTGACTGTTGCATTCATTGCCGTGCCCAGTGTGCAATTGAAGTTTTTCGTTGAATGCCGTCGACAGCTGATCCGTCTCCATGACAAACTTCTGCTTTAGTTTGAGCGTATTCTTGTTTTTTGCCCTATCAGTGGGGAACGCTTCTGGATGCTGCAGTTGTTGTTGTTGATAAGAATGGTTAACTGGTGGTGGAGGGGGCGGCGGAATTGGAAAATGAATTACGCCATGTCGTAAAGAATTCTCAGCGAATTGATTGGGCGGAAGTTCTGAATCGTGTCTTCTTCCTAATGCGATATCTTTCATACCTAAATCGTTCTATAGAATAACAAAGTTTTTGAAAACAGTGGAGGACGGTTAATTATGAAGCAATTTTTATATATTTAGTTCTGGTACATCTGAAAACTACTGATAGGTGTACAAAAAAAAGTCTAATTGATATATTGCATTAACCATCTTAAGCAAGGTTTTGTTTAATCTAACCATATATATATATATATATATATATATATATATATATATATATATATATAGCTTATCTTTAAATTTTAACTCATTTTAACTTCACCAAGTGGTATTGTGTCGACCTTATAACGAAAGATTGGAGATGGATAGTTGTAACATGAAGTCGAAAGCGAGGTCAAATAGGATTCAACTAAAAAACGAATGAATAATAATATAGGTTCGTAAATAGGCGAAAATGTTGTGCAATGCGTGACTTGGTTGGCGTAAGGGACCAGTTGCACGACTGAACTAAATACCCCTAATTCAAATCTCATCACTCATGAGTACAAATGAAACAAACCCAATCTAGTAGATTAATAGCCTTAAATATATTATAAAAGTTTTAATTTCACCAAGCAAACATTTCAAATCCAATCTTGCTGCAATACTTAAATCTTATTTTAATTCACCAGGTGATATGGTATATTACATATAATGGAAGATCAAAAATGGTTATTTGGAACTTTGTCAAAATATTTATCAGCAAGTACCTACTTGAAGGAAGAACTGATCAGAAAATTAGTAGTTATCAAACAGAAAATAACATGCAATATGTGGCTATTGTAGCATAGATATTGAATTTCATGATTCGGAACTTTATCTCATAGGTTCAAATTTCAACCATGCCAATTCAAGATACGACTGACAAGTACCAAATTAGGACTAAATTAGTCAAGCTAATGAACTGCATTTACTTTCTCTGACAATAATTAGTTTATATCGACATCATATAAAATTAAAATCTGTCAATATATATATATATCATTATTGATACACACACACACACATATATATATATATATATATATATATATATATATGTGTGTGTGTGTGTGTGTGTGTTTGAGAGAGTGTGTGTGTGTGTTTAATTCAAGACTAATGATAGGATTTTGATTATACATATTTGTCAGTATAAACTAAGCAATGTATAAAGTAACAAATGAAATTCAACCAATCGTCTAATTCCGTTCTTACAGCTAAGTAATAAAGTACTGCGAATAATTTTGCCAAGGATGGGATTCGAACTAGGACATATTTGCCTCAGAGTCTGCGACTGTGTCCTCAGCGCCACCCTGCCGCACGCCATAACCAATTTTAAGTTAGATACTAAATTATGTTTTTGATAGATTTCCGTACATGTGGAACCTATGTATCGTCTCTTTAGACCAAAAGTTCCAACTAGCTATAAATTTAACACCACGTCACCTGGGGTTGTGGTATTGAAATGACGATTATACAACTAACCGATAATCGATTGCAAAGGGGATGATTAAAATTGTTTTGAATCAAGTATATAACTCTATCCGAAGCAAATGAGTCCCAGTTTGAGCCCTTCCACAGAAAAATTCTGGATAGTAAATGAAGACTTCCCCGTAAGTATTAATTTAATCTACTGGATATATTGCCTTTGCTATCTTATACAATGCATAGGTAATACCAACAAAACATACATGTATCCTCATAATTCCTTTTGCATTCGAATTTACTTTTTAATTTATTCTCCTACGATTAAAATGAAAAATGAAGTTCATGGTACGATATATATATATATATATATATATATATTATTCGAATGCAAACTTATAGAAATTCATAGTACCTTTATGATATAAGATAAAATCAATTATATCAGATACACGAACCATTTCTTTCTTATGTTCGTTTATTTGTATAAATATTTGATTCAATACCACTTTCTTTTGTAGTGTGGTGCTTTTCCTATAACGACAGATTGGAGATGGTTAGTTGGAACTTAAGGTCTAAATGGATGCCATACAGGCTCCAACTAAAGGAAAGGCTAATCAAGAAGAATTTATTAGCATATAAATGAAAATTGTGTGTAGTGTACAGTAGGGTCGCTCAATCATAAGAGCAACAGACTCCGAAAAAGATGTTCCCAGGTTCGAGCCCTGTAGGCGGCAAATTCTGGACCGTATGTGATGAACTCCCAATAAGAAAGAAACTGGTCATTGGGTTGAATTGCCTTTTCTACATTATACAATGCTTAGTTTACTTTGACGAATGTATTTGCATAATGGGATCGGTGCTCTACAAAGGTGGCAACTTTGATAAAAGTAATTATTATCCACGCCCGCGCAACTAATGTACGTGTAATAATCTAAATGTTCAGATTTCCTCCTTTACAACATACACAAAAATATCGAATTTTATTGGAGGAAAAACCGAATCCGTTCCTAGACCGCCTTCAAGTAAATATATTTGACCATTGAAAAATAATTTGTAAATCTGGGCAATAAAAAAAATTATATTGCCAGTTGCGCTTCATTCAGTTTAAAATTCGGAAAATTCCTTATGAAAAACTGACACGCAAACTCAATTATTTTTTCTAAAGTTACATTAGTAAATAAAAAGCACATCCACATATTTGAGCTTTCATTTTTTCTAACGTTTAAAAAGGCTCAAACAAAATTTTCAAACTGTACTCAGAGACGTAACATCGTTCCTGATTGAATAGGTTTTCCAACCATCTGGCTAGATTATACATTGGCGTATTTGTCATTGAATCAATTTCTCTTAAATGAATAGGATGTTTTTGTTCCATCGGTAAAGAATACAAGCTAGGTTTCTGTGTTTCAAGAGCTTTGAGTTGATTTTGTTCGGCGTGTAATCTTTCCATCGTCTATAAGATAGGATAACTTTTTCAAAACGTCTCTATCAGATTTACCTTTTTCATAACGCTTAGTATGGATTTAAAATTTTTGACAAGAAATCTGGCTATATAACTTAGAAACATATTGATCACGGTCTATAATAAACAAGAGAGACCCTTTGTCTTGTAAAAGAATAAAACGACCAAGGTCTTTAGCCATTTCGCGTAAAGCACTGACGTGTGTCATATTTAATCAAGGTTTCGATGACTGTGATCAATTAAGATAATAGTGGAAAATGCCAATGAGCTTTACTTTAAATTATTGTTGACGGCAATTAGATAAGTGATTATATTTAATTCAACCACTGCTTCCGTTATTACATAATTTACTTTGTCAGGAATGCAAAACAGTTTTTCTTAAACTAAAGATACACTGTAAAGCAATCATTGTGTTCTACAATAAATTGTTTACAAAATTGTTCTGATCGGTCGGTTTGCCAGAAAGTGAAGGCTTTACTCACTCAGTTGTTGCTTATCTAGAATTAAGAAACACTTAATGACAAAACTTTAATAAAAATAATTCTTGCAAACAGGTAACTTTGATTCAAAACATTAGATCTTTGAACTGTGCTAAAGTGTGATTATTTTTATATACATAAATCCTTTATTACCCGATATTATTTTAAACAATACATATTATCGCTTTTGGTCCATCTTTTTCACTTAATTTATTGTAGATATGGACAGAATAAAACAAAATAAACAAAAAGTTATATAATTAAGCGCTCATTGGTTGCGCGGGTGGTGATAACAATTATACTAATCAAGATTGCAATCTTGATATAAAAACCTCACCCATTAGGTACATACATATGCCAGTATATACAAAGAAATGTAAAGTGTGGAAAAGGCAATTCATCAAGTAGACAGGTTTCGTACTTATTGGAAACTCATCACGTACTGACCAGAATGTGCCGCGGTCAGGGCTCGAAACTGGGCATATCAATTCGCAATCTGGTGCTCTAACCGCTGAGCCGCCCTGCCGCAAACTCGTTTTTAATTGTAAATCTATTATTCGGATACGATTCATGAAATTTAATGAGTAGTTTACTGGCATTATCACAGGTGTTACAGATAAAATAGATATCATCAACATAACGGTCTTATAGGCTCACTTTACCTAATAAATCAATGCGTTGCGGCTGGCAGTAGTTTTGTTATGTTGTTCGACGACTGGTTAAATACAGTGGGACTGGTGTTTACTTCAAGTTCGCAAAATTGATTTAAAGAATTAATAAATCATAGCTAGTTCATTTCAACATGCACGTAAACATATGGACTGTGATTGGGGCCAGAGCGGAAACCATTCCTAGATCATTTTTGTTTCTGTATAGCTGACCATTAAATATGAATTGAATATCCGACCAGCATAAGTCCAATAACCACTCCAACTAAATTTCACGGAGTTTAAAATTTGGGAAATAATCCCAGAGGTAATGACATACAAACTCAAATATTTTCCTTAAAGATATATTAGTAAATAACGACTCACCATCAAACAAACACATTCAGGGATTTTCAACGTAAAACGAATTCTAAGAAAACTTTCAAACTGTACACATATGGATTTCAAAGCCCAATGTAAAATTGTGCTTACAAACATTTCCATTTTTTTAAAGAATTTTTGACATATATATATATATATATATTAGCATAGCCTATAAGCATCTACTTCAAAACATAATTTCTTTTTTTTTTGTTTTCTTTTGTTCGTATCCCCAGAAAATTCAATTAAAAATATGGTGCGAAATCGCTACTGTGCAATGTATTATTAAAATTCATTTCGGGTAGTAAATGTTTTGTATAGCTGAAGAAACGTTATACTACAAGCATTTTTTTAAATGTGATAAAATTTGGGATTTATTTTCGCGTCAGACTTTTCTGCACTTAAAAATCGCAAGTCATGAATCTTACCGCCGTTGTAAGATAAGCCAAAATGTTTCAGCTTCTTTGTAAATGAACGAGTTAAATGTTTAACTATCAAATGCTGTCTATAAAAATTACAAATTCTAATTTAAAAAAATTGAATTAACGCGGAGATAGTGAGAGATGACCACTACTTTTTTGAATCGTCTAAATTTGAGACTTAATGTAAGAAGTTGTTTTTTCTGCTTGCATATATCATATTGCAATTGATTTATCGACAGCGTTACATAAATTGATAGTTTATTTCTACTATTGAATTTTAAAATTTATTTAAAGTTCACATTTAGAAAAGATAAGTTGCGCAATAACACACGTGTGTCCATCATTTAAATTGGCACAGGTGTATAAGTTGTAATGTTTCTAACCCTGGTTATTAGCTTTCTGGTCGATCCGTCTCCGATAGTTGATCGTCAACTCACGCATGTCTAGTGCTAGATGGTACACATTGTCGATATTAGCGGGTGTTCATTTTTAATTATTGGAAAACGCAATTGTTACCTTAAATTACATGCACAGCTCAGATGCATGCGCACACGGAAAATGGAGAATATGCCGGTTCTGGTATATGCTAGAACATGGAAATGGGACTATGCTTTTATATATACATATTTATATATATATATATATATATATATATATATATATATATTTATATATATATGAGAAAAAAGAACCGTAATCCATGTTGACAAATTATTAATAAATCTTATTTCTACTGGTATCTGCAGGCATTATTCTTGATTCGTTAATAATTTCGCTCAACAAATCCTGAATGTGCATTTGTCGTAGCCTACCCGTCGTAGCTATGCCTGTCTTGTTTTGCGCAATTTAGACCACTGCTTTTGCGCAATTTAGACCACTCCTTTTGCGTAACGTCATTTGCGCAAAAGAAGTGGTCTAAATTGCGCAAAGCAAAGGCCAGCATAACGAAGAGGAGATTGGTTACAACACATGTACAGTTGGATTGGATGAACGAATATACTAACGAATCCAGAACAATGGCTGTAGATACTGGTAGAAATAAGATTTATTAATAAATGTTATTCCATGGAGTACGTTGTTTTGTTCTTACATTTTAAAAATGGTGAAATTAGAAACTATCAATATATATATATATATATATATATATATATATATATATATATATATATATATATATATATTGTGCAAAAATAAAGACAGACATAGCTAAGAGGGATTGGTTACTACAAATATATAGTTGGGATTAGATGAATGGATATATTAACGAACCCAGAATAATGGCTGTAGATACTGGTTGAAATAATGTTTATTAATAAATATTATTCCATGGAGTATGTGCTCTCATATTTTAAAAAAAATGGTGAAACTGGTAACAATATATATATATATATATATATATATATATATATATATATATATATATATAACAATTGATCCTGATTTGGCTTAGTTAATCTTATGGTCGGATATTTTTTAAATACTTAATTTCGCGTCCTTCCACCAGTCCACAGGTCATCACAGACTAGTAAAAAGACTATTGAAACACGTTTTAAATTCTTTTAAACTGTTTCATTTTTACTTATGATTGGATAATCACATAACAATTAACTGACATTCCATTAAATAGGCACGCGTCCCATGTGTGTTATCGTGTATATAAATGCAAAGTATTCAGTTAAATATAATTAAAAATACATGTGCGGCCAACTAAGTGAATCTCCAGTGGTTGATTGGTAGTTTACACTTTACCTGCGTCAGATTAATTGTTTTAATCTTACCATGTGAAATGACTTAACTATTATCCTTAACGATGACCAAAATTCTGCAGACTGTTTAGCGATCAACACCAATATCTGCACACCTTTCGCTTTTAGCAAGGGCACAAAGTAAACCTAATAGACAATGCGAAATGAAAGACATCGTATGGGGAAAAAGCAATATTACACGAAATTGCCAACAAAGCGAAAGCCTGGTAAGACAAGAATAGCCAGATCTCAAACGTTAATTTGAAATACAATAAGAGTGAACGCTTCACGCGCACAGACTTGTAAAAAGATACATTACCACGCTTATTAAAAAAAATTAACCAACATAAAGAGTTTGACAAAAAACTCAAAATCCTACTAGTTCACATTCATTTAATCAGATGAAAATAAAGAATGTATACAATTGAAAGATTGTAATTTTCAGTTGAGTATCCACGAAACAAATCAACCGTTGTCCACAGCAAAGAGACACTTCGATATTTAACGAACCCGGGATTTTCTTTCGTGGTCTTTTGATTTGAACTCATAGTTCCCCAATGATCTAATTGATCCTCGTTTTCAATTACGCGCTCTGTCAGACTTCGTGATGATTGGGTGCTGATTTATCCTGTAACTCCGAAAGCCTCCACACCATTAGTACTAAGCGATGGAAATGAAAGTCTATCCAATCTTGGTAGTAAAAAAGTTACGGTATTACATGTCCATTACTTTGATCAGAAATCAATTAACACTCATTATATATAAACAAATTAAAGGTGTCCCCATAGACAACCTCTATCAGTAACGGTCGCTTATATTTTTATGCATTGTTTTGAAAGAACAGAACCCCTCAACATGTCAGGAGTATATGCGAAACCATGCAAAGATTACAAGCTCAAGTATATAGGCGAAATCATGCGCCCGACAAAGGTACGTAGATGGGAACACAAAGCAGCACGCAAGTACAGGCACATTCAGAGCTCAGGTTTAGCCAGGCATTCAATAGAAACGAGCCATCAAATAGACTGGGAGGGATGCAAACGCATCAAGTTATGCAACCGAAATAGATTGACTAGATTAATTATAGTGACGATTGAAATGAAATCGTGTGACGACGTAATGCATTTAATACCTGTATAAAAATCATTGGGCCCGATATTTAATGAAGCCTTTTCTCCGGGCAGAAAACGTAAAGCGGAGGAACAGGAGATAACATTAAACCAGAGTAGCAGACTCCGATTATGTTTTATGAGATAGGAAGCTTATTGAGAGGGACGTAGTACATTTTTATACGATTCAGTCTGGATATCGTTATAATTGTGTTCATTGAACCATGGTTTTGTCCTACGGGCTCGTCCGAACGATTTGCTATTTAATTTATTCCGATTTAAATTTATTTGCATCAGATCTTTATAAAATGAATGATCCGATTGAGTTTCTCTATAAAGTCAATATAGATGCATGCCATAATTTTTGGCTCTATCTCATTCCATCTCATAAGTGTTATTCATATAGTTTGGACACACATATATATACATGTATATTTATATACGGGGCGCTTAAAAAAATACATTTATAGGCTGTTATATTTACTATATAAATTGTGAATTTGAATTGTGAACTTGAAGTTTATAAATCTCACTTTGTTACTTATATTTTTTACATGGTATGAACAAATATGTGTGGACGGATATTTTTACTATCTTTTAAATTTTAGGTGCAAAATATAAATATTTAAAAAAAATTAGAAACGTTATCTGATATTCGATATACATTATGAGTTACCAAAATTTGACTCACATTATTGCATAAATTTATTTTATATTTTTATAATTATATATATATATATATATATATACATATATATATATATATATATATATATATATATATATATATATATATATGGGCACTACAATCTTTCATTTATATACACTATGGGTTTTCATTTGAATATGCGAGTGGCAACAAATATGACTCTGGTTTTCTATTTCTTGTTTTGGATGATTGGTAAGTGTGTATGCGTTTGTGTCTGTGTGTGTGCCTGTTTGCATGTAAAGGTCCTTCTCACTGTATTGCAAAGTGATTAGAAATATAGATAATTAGAAAAAAATATGCATATATATATATATATATATATATATATATATATATATATATATATATATATATATATATAACCACGTATATATGTGCATTTTACATATTTTTACAAGGTGATATTAAAGATAAATAAACATTTATTCAATTGTGTTTTATGTATTACGCACCTAGTAACAGATCTGTTCAAATAGGAATGGAATTATGTAACAACACTGGCATGAACGGAAAGTAAAATCTCATATGCACATTTGTTTAGTGGGTACTGGCGACTCATCAGTAGGAGCCAATGTTACGCACTCTACCCACCTTATAATTGAGTGAGGAATGTCCGAAAATTTGACATTACAATCTCCTATACGAATGTCTAAACCTGCAGTAGTATATCTAACTCCATATAAAGTCTTCGACAGTGCGATTTCAAAGACAACTCACCATAAATAAAATATACCAAACCTATAAAGAGTATCAACACTATGGTTGGTCAGTCGGTACCTGTAATATGGTGGCCGAATAGGTGTATGGTACCACCATTTTGTTTAATGAGTCGGTACATGATACCAACATAATCGATTTCCAAATGTGTTAAATTGCATCAAATTTTAAAATTACTAGTATTTATGAAAATTTCTTCTCTGGCATATCCATACCTTCTGGTCTTGATCGATATCAGGTATCACCTTTCGCGGCAATCCTACTGGTCCTATTTAAACTAACTTGTTACTAGGTGAGCAATTCCTAATACAAAAACACTTAAATTTTGTGTTAGAATATATTCATCGTTGATTTTATACGCTTACCTTGTGATGTGAACTCATAATTATATATATTTCATATATGCATCAATATATACGGCTAGTACATATATATTTATTTATTATTAATTTTAGCTTTTAATTAAGGTGTGGATATATATATATATATATATATATATATATATATAATTATATCTATACGTTGCTAGTTGATTGCATGTGAATAGTTATTGTCTGCCTTCTATTTGTGTGTTACACTGTGCATCATTATTGCTATCTCCTACATCCTCTTTATATTCATTCTGGTTCCCTTTTACTTACTGAGTAACTATCCTTTGCAGCATTCGAAAATCGTTTGTGTCAACTAATGCATTTTAGGGTTTCCCAGTTTTAATTTTAATTATAATTACTTTAACATCGCAATGGTACCGTTACACCGTAATTTCTTCGAATCATTCTCATCATCCATCCCAGTAATAGTCTGCGCACATGATGAGAATATGCAAACTGGGAATTTATATTGCTGCAATTAAGCAGGAAGAATAGCGTTGAGTCTTCCATTTGCTGGATATATATATATATATATATATATATATATATATATATATATATATATATATATATATATATGGGTGTGACTGTGTGTTCTTATGTACACTATGCCTATGTAGATGTAGAGTTTAATTTATTAAAGGCTTTCGTTTAACCGACGTGTGTCTAAATTTAAAATATAAATATATCTGTCTCAAACGAGGTTACCACCTCTGCTTAAACCTTGTCTTGTCATTAATGTAGTGAGTGTTATTAAATTTCTATTGAAGATACTGGAAATGAAGTACTGAAACGTCATGCTACCAAGATCGGGGTGACGGGACGATTCAGCACCCAGCTACCCCGAAGACAGACACTGCACGAGCTTGGAAATGAGAATCATTTTGAAGGCTGAGTGCAAATCAGCGAACTGAGAAAGAAACTCGTAGATATTATGATCGTACTGCGCAAGGATGAGAAACAGCATTGATATTAAATTATATATAGATATATATATATATATATATATATATATATATATATATATATATATATATATATTTATGTGTGTGTATGTGTGTGTATAACGTGGGAGTCGTTACTGTACAATTTTTAAAGGTATTTTTAAAGACTTCTGTTCATGCATGAAACGACTGTCAAGTTTATTGGTGTTCATATTGCTAAATTAAAAATAGTCTTCATTTTCATCAACTTTGTCAATTCTGTAGAGCATTCTATTTCATTTATATAATTAAACGAACATTGGTTGCGCGGGTGGTGATAACCATTACTATAATCAAGGTTGCGGTCTTGATATAAACACCTGACCCATTAATTACTTACATATGTCAGTATAAACTTAGAATTGTATAGTGTAGAAAAGGCAATTCATCCGGTAGACCGGTTCCGTTCTTATTTACTGATATATGTAAGTAATTAATGGGTCAGGTGTCTATTTCATTTGTTTAATCTCTTCACATTTTACTTGTTAACTAATTTTTAACGCATGATAATTATTAGGGTTAAACTGGATTTATATTTTACATGTCTATTTTACGGAAATGATAGAGCTACATGATAATATCTTAATGTATTATTTATCTGGCGACTTTTGATTACTTTTTAGCATACCCCGTGTATATATCATTTTAACTCGTTAATATATATGAGGCCTGACGTGTTCGTGTGTATTTTGTGTGTGTATAGTATGTGTATGCGTGTGGAATATTGATTGAAGAAGTTGATTGTCACATTTTCTGGGTACTCGTGTATTTCTTGTAGGATGCAGTTGCTTGCAGTGATTTGCCAACTACTCGTACACTTCCGCTACTCTGAGAATTCAACTGTGGTTAATCCCTACTGCGCAATTTGTGGATAATCTGATATTCCAAATATTGCTGCTGAAATTATTTTCTAAATTTGTTGTGCGCTGCCTACGTATAACTACATCAGGTGTAGAATATGTAATATACGACTGCCCATAATAATAAGTTTCCATTAATTCACGTATGTTCGTTAGTTGATAAAGCTAGCGGTCCTTCAGAACTATTAGTTGTTACTATGTCGGTTTTTGGTCTGAGTTTGACTTCAGACACGTCTTCGTTCCGACGAATGTAAGTAGGGATGGCTTGCGGATTTTTCGCTTATATATATATATATATATATATATATATATATATATATATATATATATATATATAAATGAAAAGGTCTCGTGAGCGAGTGTATTCACTATCCCACTATTTTATTATCTTAAGACATTGCAGGTTTAATTCTCAGTTGAAAGTGTGGATTCAAAGTATGATGAGAAACTATTTTTGATCTTATATTATTTGACTTGCATTTTTTCTCCAACAGTTTAATTATATATGTAAATTGTCCCATCAAAGACTTGTGCTGTTGTTACACCAGCTTTAACTGAATTCAGAGCACGGTATTTTCACCGGTGGCATTATAGATATTCATTTCGAACTCCTTGATATTTACTGTTTCTATGGAGTTTTGATTTATCGTATGGCATATCCTGAGTTTGAATACCTTGTATTGCTAACCGGATCTTTAGAAGAAATTTAAATTAAGCCTATTGAAATCAGGTTTGCGAGATTCATCTAATAACCAATCCCTTTATATATAAATATGTCAGTATGAAATAAGCTTCGTTTAATAAGGAAAATGCAATTCATCCAGTAGACCGGTTTCGTCTTTATTAGGAACTCTTCAAATAATTTACAGAATTGGCCACGGGCATGACTCAAACCTTGACACGTCTGATTCGCAGTCTGTGACTCTATTAAATAATATTTATCACCGCCCGCGCTAGCATTGATTGTTTAATTATGTATATGTTAAATTAAATACGACTTCCACAAGTAGCGTGGTGTGTATTCTATAACGATATAGTAGGGATGGTAGGTGGGAATTCTACGTCTAAAGAGAAGCCATACAAGATCAACGTAAAGGACAGTCTAACCAAAAGCCAAAGTTGTAATATAATCAAAATTGGTATGTAGCGTGACGAGGTGTGTCTCAATGGGTAGAGCCACATACCCCAAAGCAGATGTGCCCAGGTTCGAGCTATGTCCGCGGCAAATTCTGCACAGTATTTGAAGAGTTCCCAATGAGGACGAAACAGGATTAATGACTGAATTGTTTTTATTACATTTTAAATGAATTCATAGTAGGAGTGGCGTTTATATCAAGCTCGCAACCTTTATTTAAATAATTGATATCACTACCCTTGCATTCAATGATAGTTGCAATATCGCCTAGCATTCTTCTTCATATTGACAATAATAAAACTTAGAAAAAGAAATCGACAACATTACACGTCTTATTTGATTGGACTACATTAATGGTTAGACCCAGTAAATTGTGAAATTTGCAAAAATTATATGATTAGGAAGTTGTTGAATATAATATTGATGTACTCCGCCAACTTTTGGTTACATATGGTCCGCCAGTGTTCGGTAATACACAAATAAATACAGTAATCAGTATCAGGATAAATTATATAGATTTAGATGTTATCTCCAAGTTTTATAGCTACTAATAAATAGTCCTGCAAAACACAAAGCTCCGTTTAGCTCAAGAATTACAAAAGTTTCAATTTTATGTCACCCGTCCTCAGTCAATATTAGTTAACGAGAAAAAAGATAAGAAATTAAGCAACCGAAAAAGACTGTTCTAGTAAAATAACATAACTGACGAAAACAACAATAAACTTCACTTTCACAGTATAAATAGGATTCTGTGCATGCAGGAATACAAATTTCCTTAAAAAAGACCGATATAAAATATATGATATTGATGAACGTGCTACATTAATCGTGGCTCAAATTAGCCTCATCTACGTAAGAATAAAATTGAACTCATAGATAGGATCTTGATCTTGTTTCTTGAGTGCATACTAATGTAGTTTCTGTTTAGCCAACTTGCTTTTTATACACAAAATATAATTTAAGTAGACAGTTTTACCCAGGTTAAAATAATTTAAAATTAAACACAAATTATGCTTCTGTTATTAATGGTAGTTTATTTATAATTTATTAATAAGAAACCACATGAATTAATTGTTCCTAAAAATAAATTAAAACTTTAACGCTTTAAAATAATACTTATCTTAAATGTTATATTTGTTGCATCAGGCGCCATTTTGTGGCCAAGCAATGTTCGGTAAGACACAAATATAAACAGTAATCAGTTTCAAGATAGATTAAATACGTAGATATTATCACTACGTTTTATTGCTACTGCAAGATAGTCATGCAACACACACACAAGCTTCGTTTAGCCCAAGAATTACAATACGTTCATTTTATGTCACTCTCCCTCAGCCAAAATTACTAGACGAGTAGGAAGTGAAGAACTCCAACAAACGATAAAGCATTTTCTAGAAAAACGACATAAATAACGAAAATTAAGACGGTTATTTATTTATAGTTATGAATACCAATAAACTTGACTGTGAAACTGCAAATATGGTTCTGTAAATGCAGGAATAAAAGCGTCCCTATAAAAGTCATATATAAAGTGTACCTTAATAATTGCCGTGCAATATATATATATATATATATATATATATATATATATATATATATATATATATATATATATATATAAGTATTTTTATGACATTTGATCGCTTAAATTGTCAATTTAAATTTAATATTTTATAAGACAATATACATGCAATTAAGTTTTTGAACAATTCTAATGTAGCATTAAATAAATCTTTATTGGACCACACTTCGTCTTCAATTCGAGATTTGAGTGGTTTATCTGGAAAACCCTTTGCCAATTAATTCTTACTTGTGTTTTTGTGAAGATAAAGTCATAACAATAGAAGTATGCTTTAAATCGAGATGTGCATTAAGGTGTGGACCCCATTGCGTTAAGTCCAGCATTATGCCGATTTGCATAAATGATGTTTTATTAATTCGGGCCAGAATTACCGCCTACTAATGAGAAGTAGCTCGAAAAGATCGAAGCCGTTGACCATCAAACTGGTTATCTGTACCGTCATATTCACTTTTTACTTAATAAGATAAATATATTCATTTGATTTTATATATATATATATATATATATATATATATATATATATATATATATAGTAATAAAGCATAATTTTTTTCGGTCCTATTTCTTTAGTCTACCGCTTCCTTTACTAGAGAGGTCAAGTTTCATCTGCTATTGTTTAAATCATAGTCTAATAATGTTTGCGGTAATTAAATTGTAATGAATTTATTCTCCATCATGAGAATGATGCTATTTTAAATAAATTCCTGCGGATTTAACATTGATTTAAAACACTGAGCAAGAAAAATGTACAATTAAAAGAAGCTCAAGATGTCTGTATTCCATTAAACAAATGAACCTTTTGAAGTATGATAATTAATAATTTTATCAAAGTTCGCAGTGGCTTTAGCTTTCGGTGGTCATAAGAATATAATTTGAAAATGTCTAGCTCAATGTGCTATATTTATATTTAATAGAGGCCATTAATTTCGAGACTACTAAACTTCACCTAACAATCTTTCATTTTTATACACCCTGGGTTTTCATTAGAATATGTGGATGGCAACATATCTGACTCGGTCTTACTTCTATTTCTAGTTTGGACGAATTCGAAAGTGTATATGCATATGTGTCTGTGCGTGTGTCTGTTTGCGTGTAAAGGTATTTCTCGTTCTAGTGCTAAGTCATGTCTGAGATCTGGTCATTCTTGTATTGATGGATTGAAAATTTACCAACTTTTCGTATTGCTGGCTATTACGTGTAAGAATGTTATTTTTGTTCTGCCTACTTGCCACCAATCGCAAAACCAAAGAACAATTTACTAGCATCCAGGCAAGGCCAAATATCTACACTATACAATTCTTAGTTTATACTGACATATGTAAGTAATTAATGGGTCAGGTGTTTATATCAAGACCGCAACCTTGATTATAATAAAGGCCAAATATCCCCTCGACAAGGCTCAAAAAAATCCGATCGCATTGGCAACAAACTGAAGGGGAAAAACAGCTGAACATACTGAGATAGAAATTTCAAAACTATATGAGCATTCAACACTGCAATCCGCAAGCCCTGCGCTGTTACCAAGTGAACAGAACAAAATTGAGGAACAAGGTGAAACGAAAGACAACACTCGGGAAAATAACATTCGTACACGTAACAGCCAACAATGCGAACAGTTGGTTAACTCTCAATCCATCAATACAAGAATGACCAGATCTCAGACATCACTTTGCAATACAGCGAGAAAGATATTTACACGAAAAGAGACACACACAGACACATACGGATATACACCGACTAATCAGCCCAAACAAGAAAGAGATGCAAAGCCGAGTCAGACTAGTTGCCCTACACATAATCGAATGAAAACCCAGGATGTATGTAGCGGAAAGATTGTATATAGTGTCAATATAAACTAAATATTGTACAACATAACAAATGAGATTCCTCAGGTAGACTGGTTTACTGTTTATAAGTTCTAGTAAGAATTGCTGCAGCCGACTCTCGAAGTGCGGCACCTTTGCTGCAGAGTCTTGCGACGCACAAACTGCTTCAACTTAATTGCATACTACATGCAATTTTTAGTTATCTAACAAAAAATGAACAAAATTATTAAGCAAAATCTGTTACATGAATGCAAATGGCATGTAGTGCTCAGCTTGGATGGCGCAGTGGATTAGTTTGATGACTCGGAAGAAAATAACCACCGATTCGAGCGTGAATCGCGGCAATTTCACTGATTTCTTGATGATTGCCCAATAAGCCTTTCATTATACTTCAATTAAAAAATGAAAGCTACATGAAATGCAAACAGATTGGCAATGATTATAGTGAAAAAGCAATATTTACTTACCTGGTGGGGATGGTCCTGTTGTCGATAATTATGATAAACATGCTGAGCTATTGGCAGATGCCGATAATATCGCTCGCCAGTTGACATTACTGTTGAGTACCGGCTTAAATTATAACTCCCAGTTAACCACTGAAGCGCAGCTGCCGTTTGTCCACTGGTTGTTGTTTGATCATGGTACATACTGTTGCCCGCAACAAATACACCGTTTTGAGGATCAGTGAAAGAATTTTGCGTGACGCCAAACAGAGAATCTCCCGTGAATTGTTGCGAAGCATCGGCTTCAAATTGATTTTGTCCCATACCAGATATAGTCTGCAGAAAATATTTTTAAGTTACTCGAATCAAGTTGATATGCAAATAGGCAGATATGAAATTTTCTCTGTAAATATCAAATTGGTACGCAGGATGGCCAAAAAATTTGTAATTATTAAAATCAAGGTTGCGAGCTTATTGTTAACACCAATCTTATGGTATTTAGTGCACCTGGGTGGCGTAGTGAATGCATCATAGGCTGCGTCGCGAACGTGTCAAGGTTTGAGAACTTGGCCACGGAAAATGTCCTGGACATTACTTGCAGAGTGCCCAATACAGACGAAACTGGTCTATTGAATTAATGGTCTTTATTAAATACCAAGATGGTTAGTTTATACTGACAATAAAATATATATTTGGATTAAACGAACATTGGTTGCGCGGATGGTGATAACAATTATTATAATCAAGGTTGCGGTCTTGATATAAACACCTGACCCATTAATTATTTACATATGTTAGTATAAACTAAGAATTGTATAGTGTAGAAAAGGCAATTCATCCAGTAGACCGGTTTCGTCCTTATTAGGAACTATCATGTACTGGCCAGAATTTGCCGCGGACAGGACTCGAACCTGGGCACGTCTGCTTCGGAATCTGGTGCTCCAACCAATGAGCCATCCTGTCGCACATATTTGGATTGGCATTTAAATCAAGCTCGCAACCTCGATTTAAATAATTACTATCAACGACCAATCAGTCAATGTTTTCTAAATTGGTTTGAGTCTGCATGTTTGCAGTTTATCTATGAGAAATCCGTTTAAACAATGTTTTATTGTTTTACAATATGAATATGCAATCTAAGTTAATCCATATATGTTATTAAAGATGACATTTAGCAAAATGTACGACAGATGTTAACATCTTTCATAAACAGGCTAGTTAAATATACATGCCTCAAAATACAACGTATTTCGCGACTAATGTTACCTAGGAAAATCTGTTTTACTTTCAGCTCCCTGTTTCATATGGTCACCTTAAGGAATCTCTCATAACTTGATCCTGTGAAGGTGAATTGATTAAACGTACTGGTATGCAAAGATGAATTCCATCCTAATTTGTAATTTCTAAATGCAGTATATCTTACAATCAATTAGCTGGTTAGCAGAAACACAATTACCAAATGCCAATTATTTCATTTCACTAACCTGGCCAGTAGTTTGAATCTGTGGCTGGTAATGGCAATGATGCAAGTTTGTCAGGTTAGCATGTGAGTCAAAAGGGCTCTGGCCAGGCAAAGTACTTAGAAGAGCCTCACCGGCGCCTCGCAGCAGCGTCGACGCATAGCTGTTGTTTGCATTAGTCGTGTAGTTGCTACTAGCAGTAGCCAGTGACGCACTAACTAAATTTTGAACAGAATTTTCCATGTCAGCTGGTCCTTTTGAAATGTTAGAAGTTGACACGGAACTGCAGGCAAGTTTATCAACATTTCCACTAGAAGCAATACAAGGATGTGCCAAAGACAACGCCGATTGGTGTTTATTTGTACTGCCGTCGTCGGTAGACATTTCTGTCTCGCCTTGAGTGGTAAGAACTTTTGCCTTTACGACATTGTTAAGATTGTAGTTGGAAAGTCCGAAGTTATTGCTCGACGTCTCCTGAATTTTTAAAGATGCAAATGTGGCATCCCTAGGTTGTGAATGTTGAAGAGTTGCTAGACGAGCTTCGAGTCTGCGAATTCTGGTTGTGTATTTACGCTTGGCACAGTCAAATGCAGCCAATAGCGAGGCGTTTGCTTGGCGTAGTTCATCAACTAGATGAGTGCTGTTTGCCTGATTACGTGCCGTGTCCAGACGGAAACTATCAAAATCTTGCATTAGTCTCTGCACAAGGCCAGTTTAAAAAAAGGTCAGAAATTAACGGTTAAGAACGTTTTATGCTCGCCGCTTTCTGCTCAGTACGTGGACGCAGCTGTGCGACAATAAGCCACGTTTTATGCAAGCATTGAAACTTTCGAAAGCAAAACCCGACATCAAGAATATCGCATAAATAGTTGTTAACGATTATTGAATGAAATTTAAAAAAATAATCATATTCTTTAACTAGGTGTACAGTACACAGTAAGGCTGGAGGTATATTTCAATCTATTTAAAACTGTATATTAACTCTTTTTTATGCTTTAACAACTAATTGTCTGTTGTGCTGTGATGATTTCCGAGGACAGTTGAAATATGTCAGTTCTTCTGTTGTGAAAATGGTTAGAAAAGATTTTTATTAATCTTGAATTCTGTATTTGATTGAAATAAAATTATAAATGAATTTGTAAGAGTACTGCCAGAATTGTCAATACACTTTATAGGAAACACATATCTGATTTACCGTCATAACCACTATTAGCATCATCAGGTTTAAAGCGTGTGACGCCAATGTTCTACACCGGGTAACTTTTATCCATTGTGTACAAATGACGTCAAAAATTACATCTTCAGAGTAATCTTTTTAATGATTATTGAGTTTTAACTGATCATGCACAATTGGGTTGATAATGTTAATTTTTTCACATCTATTATGAGGCAACTATTTTTTATATTGACCAACAATTTTCCGAATATTTATTGGCACACAAAAAGATAAATTCTACATCAAATTCAGCCTGCTTTCAAATATCAATATAACATAACGCTGGATATTTATAGTAAGAATATAAACGCAAAGAGAATAAAATCAGATAAGTATGCATAAAAATAATTTTGAGCATAATTTGTTTTTTAGATCATAAATTTATCCAGGTTTCGTCTCTGACATACCCACTTTTGAATCTGTTTAATTAATTTTTGGTTATGTGCATTTTATGTATGACTGGGCTCTAAAACCTGTTGAAAACTTTAATGAGCATCATAACTTTTAAAAGAAATATTTTTAAAAATACAAATTTGAAGGAACTCTTGTATTGATAATAAGTTGAATATAGCGAACAATGATAATACTTTGTTAGAAGTCTACATACTGAGGTGTAATTATATTATATGTGTACTTACTAACACAGTCGAAGTTACAATTGTATTCCGGTGCAAATATTTCAGTTTCCGGTCTACATTACATCAAAGTTCTTAAAAAATAATCTGATGATTCAAACGCGATATTCCCTTTAGGCATATCGTTTCTATTTCTGACTGACGTTTGACCTTAGAAAAGCGATATTTGACACACTTTGAGGAAAGTGGTATCAGATATACATAGGGAATTAAAGCAAATACTTTATACTTTTTACATCAGATAAAAAAAACATCTATTACACAATATGAGTTTTTAAAATACACATAAATTACACAGCAGCGCCTTCGCTCCATCTTATCAACTGATTTGGCTGGAGGTATGAAAAAAGAAATCACAAAGTTCCGTTTGCATTGTACAACAGTCAACGCTAACAATGCACAAAGACATATATATTAGACCAAACTGTTGAAATAAGGAAGACGTATCTAGCACAATTTTACATGGGGCTTTGGAAGCCAAATAATAATACCAGTGTACGTGAAATTGATTTTGCATGCACAGTTCTGGACAAAGTAGATTTATTGCAGTAGCTTCAAAATATAGAAGCATATCAACAGACCCAGTTTTCATTCAAGCGGAAAAGCGCTTTGATGGCATGTCGCAATTTTTATAGGACATTAAATATTTAATTATACGCGTACGGGAAACAAAAATCGTATTCTTCAACAACCAGGTTGGTATGTGCTCCCATAAGCGTGAATTTAATCTTCTACAGCATCTACCTACATAGGAAAGGCTATAGCGAAAAATAAAATTACAGATAACGCTAGATGCAGACTGTAGTGGGATCTTATCTTTTATACTTTGTAGCGGAATTTTGGGGGTGAATGTTATCATAACTAAGTCAGCTGCAAAACAAGTAATAGCCAAAGCTGTACGCAATATTTCTCCTATGCGCTTTATTGACTTGTCAATTTTATAGTGTAAGAGAATATACGCAGATATCTTACCAACAATACAAAAATTCACAGATGGATTTCTTATATTATCAGGTTTATATCCATATGAAAATTGTTGTGGTTAACCGTTACTGACAAGAGTGTTAGGTAGTCAACTCAACACAGTCTACAACCAGTCTGGCGAAGATATGCGTAAAATTGTATTAAACAATGTCTAAACTAAGCCTTTTCGCCATTTCAATGGGCAGTATCTATTGAAATGTAAATATTGCGCTGTTCTTGCTTCATTTTGTAAAACTACTCTGCGCAGAGTGTAATAAGTTATACGCTTCGGCAACACAAAAAAAGGCTAGAGTACCGTGCTCTTCGTTTTCAATTTTAAAACTACCATTGGGATACCGTTCATGGAACTTATTGAGTCGTATTCCGGCATGCTCACGACTATTACAGACCAAAATATGTCATCAACATGACGCTTGTATGGTTTCACTACACTTAATAAATCAAGGTTAGTTCTTCCCAATATGAGCATATTCATATCAGCCATGATAGGGACCACGGCAGAACACATTCATAAACCCATTTACTACCAGTATAACTGACCATTAACATGGAACTGAATGACTGAACAACATAAATACAATAAACTCTCCAACGGCGTTCCACTTAGTTTAAAGTTTGGGAAATAATTCCGGACATAATGAAATACAAACTCAATAGTCAAGTATGTATTAGGTTTTGCGAACCTAGTAACAAATTAGTTCAGTTGTGACCAGAAGGATAAACCAAAGGCAGCATGAACGGAAAGTATAATCTCATTCACATTCGTTTCGTGCTTACTGGCGACTCATCAGTAGGAGCCGGTATTACGCCCTCTAACCTTCCACATTCTTCTACCAAATATATAGTGGTTAAAGGGCGTAATACCGGCTCCTACTGATGAGTCGCCAGTAAGCACGAAACGAATGTGCATGAGATTATACTTTCCGTTCATGCTGCCTTTGGTTTATCCTTCTGGTCACAACTGAACTAATTTGTTACTAGGTTCGCAAAACCTAATACATACTTGCATATATATTAGTTCTTCGCAACAAATAGTATTTAACTGTAAACTCAATAGTCTCCTTTGAAAGAAAATTAGTAAGTATCATCGCAACATCAAACGAACAAATCCTATGAAATGTATAGTTTAATTTGTTTAATTTTGCAACCAATTCAAAGGGATATTCCAAACTGTAAACATATAGGTGATCTCTCATCTGTTACAATATGGAAGCGAAACATTTCGCTAATTCATACGTTGGCGTATTTGTCATTGACACAATTTGTCACATATAGCTAAAAATCCGCTGTGAATGTTTGTACTGTTGATATGAATCTTAGGTATATTCACTTACAATACAAAAAGTGAAGAGGCAATGAAGCGCGTAAGAGATAGATTGCGTTCCACTTCGGCTATTAAATATTATGCAGCAGCTAAACTTATCTATAATTGGAATTGTTTCTGGGAATAATCATATGTAAGCAGATGCAGTAGCAGATTAAATTCACGCTATTTGAAGCACATACCAACCTGGATGTTGAAGAATACTGTGCAGGCCAAAACAATTTGGTCGTGCACTGGTATGACGATTTGGCTTTCAAAGCCCCATGTAAAATTGCGCTTAAATACGTTTCCTGAATTCAACATTTTGGACTTTGTGTATTTTTAGCGCGGTCTGTTCTTTTATTATGTTTTTTTGGATTACATTGATTTATCGAAAACCTATGCAAAGTTACCTGATCTGTGTTGTGATTAACGCAGGCTGAATTCCAGTTTTCTTCCACGAAAATATATTTCGGCAGTCTTTGGCGGCTGCCATCTTCAGTTCACCAATCATCAAAAGTTTAAAAAAAACTAATGAAGTGACTGCGAAATTTCCTTTAGCCATATCATTTATATTTCCGACTGACCTTTCACTAGATAGGTGCGTATCAAGCGTGTGTGTGTGTACACGCGCGTTTGTTAATTACTTCTATTTTCATCAAAATAAGCGAAACTAGATTGGCATAATGTGAATTTAATATTTACATGCATAAGACTATTTGCATTATGCTCATCATGTGAAATGATGCAATTGAAATAGCACTGACATTGTAAGGTAGGGAGCCCAGTAAATCAGATACACTTTTCATAACCTTATGCAAAGCTAAGTGATAAAATTAGAAAACCGACGATTAAAGCACGTTCAAAATTTCAATCAAACCACTTTAATTTGTACTTAGGACTGCCTTATTTAGTAACAGTTTTTTTTCATATTATTAAATAATCGCATGTAACGCATGTGCAGCCTACTACCTTTCTTTACTGCGGCTGACTCCTTTTGGAGGATAAGCCGGCTCCATGACATTTCATGGAGTTTCTTGGGAATTTGGTACAAGTGGTGTATATATATATATATATATATATATATATATATATATATATATATATATATATATATATTTGGAATGCAAAACTTAATTAAATGTATAGTACTCTTTCCTTGTGCAAAATTAATAAGAACTATTATCAGACATAAGAACCGCTTGATTCTCATTTTCTTCTCAAGTAACTACAGATGAACATCTTTTGATATATAAATTGAAAGGCAAAACAAGATAGAAATATGTAAACATGGAGAGAGTGTGAAATAAGGGAACAACCAATCAATTGCGTGCGTCACTTCCAGTTCAAGCTCAATGCTTGAACATTCAAGCAGAAGAAGCATGTTCAAACATTGGGCTTGAACTGGAGGTGACAAACGCAATTTATTGGTTGTTCCCTTATTTCTCATTCTCGCCATGTTTATATTTTTTCTACATATTTTTTCCTTTCAATCTATTTATAAAGTGATCCTCATTTTTAGATATGTGAGAAGAAAATGAGAAAGAAGCAGTTCTTGTATCTGGTAAAAATTTCTTTTTATTTTTGCACTTGGAAAGGGTACTATGAATACATATAATGATTCAGTTAAATATAATTAATACACTTATACATCCATCTAAATAAAACCGTAGACAATTGATATTAATTATCCCTTTTTCCGCGTCAGACAAATTATTTTATTCCTAAAATTGAAAATGTTGGTACACGAGTGATCAAAATAGATGGAATGGGGGCATGTCACAAGTAATCATATTCATTAAAATAAGAAGCTTAATTGGGATATGAAACGAAATAGTGATGGTAAGTGAAGAAAATTATGAACATTATTTAACGAAAGAATAAGCAATATAAGGAAAGAAGATATAAAGTCTTTAATAAAAGTTCAACTCACTAAGAGCTTTAAAATTAAACAGACAGTTGAAGAATGAAATTTAGAAGGACTTTATTCTCAATAATTTATTAACAAGTAATTAGACGATAAGCACATTATTAAGCCTGTATTAATAAGATATTCCTAATAATTAACTAGAGTTAGCTTCAGATTCTGATTCGTACTATCGTCTTTTTATACCATTAGCCATTGCAGTATTACAAATCAAACAAGTATCGCAATTACTTTTAATCAAGGTTGCGATCTTGATATAAACACCTGACCCATTATGCGAAAAAACTTTTCGGTAGAAACTAAGTATTTTGTAGTGTGGATTGCCTTTTCCACACCATACAATAATTATTTTACACTGACAAATGTATGTACACAATGGGTCAGGTGTTTATATCAAGATCGCAACCTTGATTAAAAGTTATCCTTAGCATCGCCCGCGCAACCAGTATTCGTTTAATTTTGCAATATGTTTCATTCTTATAACTAACAGAAAGTTTTTGATGAAATTTTTTTGAGTTAACGTCTTTTAAAATTTAATTTCTATTAAATTAAAGTGATACCTTAAATAATTTCACCAAAAGAGTGTGTTAAATCCGTTTGTACATGCTTCTCCATGCGAGATGTAGCGTCCAATTTCGTAGATGAGGATCATACTTTAAGCTTTATACAATCTCGCATTCTAATGAATTTACTTATAATTGACTATATTTAATTTGTTGCTTAAATCCTTGTCTGAAAATATGATGCTTAAGATTGGTCGTCAATTATCTTTGTTCGAAATAATTTGAGCTAAGTAATACTTTCGCCTACCGATGTCCATACGTTAATGAGCAAATACTTTAAAATACTTTTAATAATTGTAATAACTTTAGTAAATAAATATACAGCATGAAGTTTTGAAACCATATTTAAAACCAAAATCGATCCAGCGATTCTTAATCTTGAGATAAGGAATTCAATTAAAAGATCTGACCAGCGAAATTACGTATTTGATATGGACAAATAGCCTTATTGATGCTTAAATTTCAAACATATTATTGAGATAATACAGACGATAACCATTCTATTTCTATTTAACACAAAATGTTTTTATTATTCTTAAACATTTATTTAAATATATTTAAAGTTGGCATGTTATCAGAACAAGCTATTTCCTGCATGAATGGAATTCTGAATTTATATATTTGAATAATTCACTGCTTTTTTGCTGGTACAAAAATGACACGCTGCAAATCAAATATTCGAAGAGAAAGATAAAAACTACTTTAATTATATTTCAAGCGGAGTTAAATAGTCGATACAGATATGTTAAAAGATACACAAAATACGGGGAAATGCTTTCAATGTTGTTATTTTTGTCTAAGTGGGAGGAATTTTAGGAATACACCGTTTTTGTAAATAATGTTTTAATTAGTTTACTGCAAAAATATAAGTAAATATATTACAGAAATACATTTATATCTTAATACGTATGGATCCAAACTGAGCACTAATGAAGTTTAGTATTCAGTATAGTTTATCCAATTATATGTATAAAAGAATTGTTATTTAATCTGAACTTGTTAACAACTCATATCATGAACTAATTTTTATAAACAATTATAAATCTTGAATCTCAATCGTCGTGGTGGTAATTACAATAATGTAATATGTAATAAGTGGCTTGGCGGTGCGAAATCTGAGCCCATTTAATAGCTTTCGCGTGAAATTAAGCACAGATCTAACCATTTAAATTAATTTCTCAAATTTTTTGGAGTCTCTTTTTGCTGGTGCTATTTATGAATTTTGTTATTGTCAATCTGGTAAGCAATTTTATGACTTTTTTCGAGCCCATAATGATATCGGCAGACATGCTGTTTTTAGAATTCAATTGTATAATTTTGATTGAAGCTACCATTGCTACTCATTTCAAAATAATTTCGCACTACTAAAATTTGGTGTTGTAGATCATTGAGATATATTTTCATTTGGGACTGTGGACGAGATGATTTTGAAAAAATGAAACTGGATAATCTGGCTATTATATCTTCGTATATTTAAGCTTGACATTTTTACCTTATTGCAAAATCTTTGTGAACTGACATGCGACTGCCATTTTAGGTTTTAAGTAGTAAAAGGAATTTCTTTATGTCTATATAATGTCCTGATTCACGGGTATATTAAATTATGCCGGATTTGTCCAATAGAACGATAACATCCTGATAGAGCTTGTCTGGTAAACACGTACAGTCCAGTTCTTTAATCACGAAAAGCATTAATATTGCAAAAACCACTCACACTTCAGAAACAAGAACACACTTGACGTCATATTGAAATTAATAATTTAGGTATTATTTATCATCCTTCATGGGACCAAACAAAATTGATGATACAAAACCATTCTTCATTTCTCTGCATGTGTATCTATACATAAATTTCCAAAGGCAAACATAGGACCGTTTAATATATATATATATATATATATATATATATATATATATATATATATATATATATAATTAGGAAGAAAAAAAACACATTAATAGCAAAGTGGATAATGGCCATTTATTTCGAGAATACTAAACTTCGCTTTACAATCTTTCATTTATATACATTCTGGGTTTTCATTTGATTATGTGGATGGCAACAAATCTGACTCGGTTTTACTTCTATTTCTTGTTTTGGCTGATTAGTAAGTGTGTATGCGTTTGTGTCTGTGTGTGTGCCTGTTTGCATGTAAAGGTCTTTCTCGCTGTATTGCAAAGTGATGTCTGAGATCTGGTCATTATTGTATTGATGGCTTGAGAGTTAACCAACTGTTCGCATTGTTGGCTGTTACGTGTACGAGTGCTATTTTTCCGAGTGTAGTCTTTCGTTTCACCTTTTTGCGCAATTTTGTTTTCTTCACTTGGTAACAGCGCAGGTGCGGATTGCAGTGTTGAATGCTCATATTGTTTCGAAATTTCTGTCACCGTATGTGCATCTGTTTTTTCCTCTTCAGTTTGTTGCCAATCCGATTGAATGTTTGTTGAGTCTGGTCGAGGGCGTGTTCGGTCTTGCCTGGATACTAGTAAATTGTTGTTGAATTTTGTTATTCGTGGCCAGTCGATTAGAATATCATGTTGATGAAACTTTTGAATATTTAGGCCAGGTGTTTGTTGTTTTATATAAAGGGCTTCATAAATATATAATAATTTTTCTGATTTTGCTTTATGTATAATTGAGAAATTGGTCAAATTGACTGGGTGCCCTGTTTCCATTATATGATATATATATATATATATATATATATATATATATATATATATATATATAAAAGAATACAAGTCATATTTTAGCATAACGTCAAACAAAATAGCAAAATAAATATAGTGGTCAAAATGGCAAATCATAGAATAATGAATAAGACATGGAAAAAGTCTAGATATTTGAGACTAACCTACAAAATTTGGAGGATAATTGGGTTCAGAGTGTATATCCTTTGTTATAAGTATGGTCATCCATATATTATCATAGTCTTGGATGATTATGAATTTCTCCCAGCTGTACAAAATTATACTTATGCATATTTATTGGATTATTATTCCAGGACAGTTAATTTTAGATGTAATATTTAATAGCTGTAGCTTGTAGACGAAAAGATTAACAACATAGATAACACCCTGTGTTGCTGGCCTTCAAAAAAGAATATTAAAAGAGCAAAAAACCGAACTGTCACCAAAAATATTAAAATTTAGCGAAAATTATCCTAAAAGACGAAAAAATACAATTCTTTGGTTTAAGATCCTTTATTAATTAATTTATTTTAATTAAAATATTAATACTATTTCGGAGGAATGTAAAATTGTTGTTTGAAATATAACAGAATAATAAAATAAACTATTTGAAGTAGGATAATTATACAACTTGCATAAGCATGTTGAAAGGTCAAAATCAGCATACTGTGATGTCCCCGGAAGTATGTTATAGGAAAGCTGCAAAATGCGCTGCATACTGATGATGAAAACGGGCGTCGTAGATGTAAGAGAACATTAGACAGCATTGAAGGCTTCAGGGAGGGTACATTAGTGATGCATCAAGTATGGAGTGCTAAACGATTAAATGTTCTTGCACTTTAGGTAGAACCAAACAAACTAATGGTACCTAAATAAGATTTAAAAGAAACATGTTGCGCGACAGGGAATAGAATATTTACCTGATTATCGGGTTGCGATCCGATTTGTTTGCATCCACTGTCTTCCTGATTTTTGTTCCATAATTTTCGATATCCAGATACGGATATCTTTTTCAATGGAAAGCTCATCATAATAAGTTGACAATCAATATGTCAAGTTTAAACTAATATTTCCACTTGACATATTGATTGTCAACTTATTATGATGAGCTTTCCATTGAAAAAGATATCCGTATCTGGATATCGAAAATTATGGAACAAAAATCAGGAAGACAGTGGATGCAAACAAATCGGATCGCAACCCGATAATCAGGTAAACCAATAGTACATTCAAAGAATTGTAGATATTCTGCTATGGAGGGTAGAAGGCTTATAACATTAGCAAATAAAATTAAATTAAGAACAAATACAAGTGTAAAATAATAGAAATGCATCTCTCACCTTAGCCTGGCCAACCCACAACTTCACAGCTGAAGCAGGTAAGGACAATCAAAGAATAACCGGCAGGCACTAAAGTTATTACCAATTATTATTATGCATTTCAATTGTGACAGCACGACGGAACGCTTATAACTTTGATTTTTATGGAAAATGAAGAAAACCATAAAAAAGTTATGCTAACCAAACCAAATCGGTGTTATAAAATAATGAAATAAGAATTTTAGTGACAATGTACCGAGCGCTAGATTAAAGTTGAACTAACCAACGAGACGCTTAATAATGTGTTCTAAGATTATGGTCTAAAACCTATACATGGCTCAATATTATTCGGAAAGAAATTTTGTTATGAATTAATAATCTCCTAATCACTACTTCATCGAATCCAGAATACAATATGTTGCTTTAACGTTATTGCAGAATAAATACGAATTCGATTTCTGTTGACTTGTTCATCTACTTTAAAGGTGAAACGGAAACTTCGAATTGCTAACATGCTATCAATCTGAAGAAGTGAAAAGCCATTTGTGTGTAAAAACTTTGCAAACTGATGCATTTGCGCGGTCTGGTTTAGATCAAAGTTAACGAGGTGTCTAGCGGAATTTCTCAGAAGAAAAAATTGCACTTCCTATAAAGGCCATTTACAAATTCTGTTTACTGGATAATGAAGAATATAACACTGGACTACTGGAATCACAGTGGAAGTAGACCGGCAATCTCTCTCTTTATTTGTTGGGTAAACGTGCTAAACCTTAATTAAATCAAGGTTGCGAACTTGATATATACACCTGACCAATTGTGTACATACATTTTTCAGTAAAACGTAGAAAAGGCAATTCATCTAGTAGACCGGTTTCGTCCAGATTAGGATCTCATCATATAATGACCAGAATTTGGCGCGAACAGGGATCCAACCTGCGCACGCCTGCTTCGGAATCTTGTGCTCTAAACACCGAGCAACCCTGCCACAAACTACATACAATTCTCAGTTATATACCAATTAATGTAACTCAGTTATTCTTTTTTCTTCAGGTGGAGTTCATATAGACCCAAAGTTCCAATTAATCATCCCCAATGTGTCATTATTGAACAGAAACCACACTACATGGGTAAGTGGTATTGAAATGAACATTTATATAATTAAACGAACAGTGGTTGCACGGAGGTGATAACAAATACAAAAATCAAGGTTGCGATCTTAATATAAACACCTGACCAATTATGTACCTTCATTTATCAGTATAACTTAAGAATTGTATAATGTAGCAAAGGGAATTCATCCATTTGACCAGTGTGGTCCTTATTGGGAACTAATCACGTCCACAATTGCACAGGCTATTGTCCAACAAGGAATTTCAGGAATCATGCGACAAATAGACATAACAAAATAATCATATCATCATTCGCATTAACATGCATTATTCAAACGTTTAATCAAAATTGTGCATGACACTCATCGTCTGGTCTAAAAAGGTCATCAGAAATGTATCCCTTGAAATCACACTCAAGAAAATATCGAACGCGGGAATATTTTTTAATGCTAGGTGAATTTCATTGAAAAAATACTTAAATTGTGAATCTGATATACACACTTATCTCGTTGACAAACAAAAAGATCGTTAGTGCCAATATGATCACAAGAAAGCTTTTTAAAGCCAGAGGGAAAACATTGAGCCACGATATACGGATATTTCAGTTAGAAGAATCTGGATAATTGTTTTTGCACCATATATAAGACAGTCATCTGGTATGTACATTTTAGAGCATCAATCGTCAATATTATTTGATTCAGTGATTAGTTGATGCATAATGCAAACCTCATTTGACTCTCAAACATGTAGTGATATAATTTAACAATAATTGTATTGACTATATATGTATATGTGGCGGAAGCTGCAAACAGTTAATGTTCGTGACTGCATAGACATTGTGCAGCCGACATTTCCAGTCAAGTTCAATGTATGCGAGACTGCTAGAGGTGAGAGCCGCATATCTAAATTTGATTTCCATATAAATTCAATGCGGTTTGATCCTCGATAGTCAGTTTGCCGTCGTACTCTGATGATGATCATGGAAGGTCGAAACGCGTCAGTGCATTGCGGCTGGCGGTAGTTTTGTTATGTTGTTCGACGACTGGTTAAATACAATGGGATTGGTGTTTACTTCAAGCTCGCAAACTTGATTTAAAGCATGTAGTGATATAGGCTTATTTAAATATGCTCATTGACCCTATAAAAATACGATTTTTACGGAGAAAATAACTATAGAACTTAGTAAAATCAAGGTTGCGATCTTGATATAAACACCTGACCCATTATGTACATACATTTGTCAGTATAAACTAAGTATTGTATAGTGTGGAAAAGGCAATTCATCCAGTAGACCGGTTTCGTCTTTATTGGAAGCTCATCACGTACTGTCCAGCACCTTGTTGCTCTAACTCCTGAGTCACTTTGCCGAACACTATACACAATTTTCTGTTTTATACTTATTAATGCTTCTTGGTTAGCCTTTTGAATCGGAAGAAATGCGAATGATCAAAAATCAGCTGACACCCAAGGGAAAGTAGTGTTTGTTGGAGAGAAATTATTAATTATGCATTGCTGGCACAGCCTGTCTGCAAAAATTCAACTTGAAGTTGACTAAGGTATATGAATCTACATGGACCATCAATTATCCGCGTTAAACAAATTGACAGGTATATTCGAAAGCGAATATGGTTTAGTAAAATTACAAAATGATACGAAAATTTACCAGTAGTTGATCCTGAAGATGATCTCTCGACTCGTCAGTTATGCTTAGAAATGCTGGCACGTTCGTCTGGTTGTGGCCGCTTTCGCAGATTACCTCGTTTACTTCAGAGCTAGAAACTGCTTTTGCTGTCGAACTATCGTGTTTACCGGCTATATCAAACACGCCGGTTTGATCATTGCTCTGGTTTGCGCATTCGGACTTAAATGATGCTTGAGTCACCAGTTGTTTCTTCACGAGAGATGGTACTGTTGATGAGTGTGTTGCACCTAACGTTGATTGGATTGATGTTGGTAGCTGAGATTTTGCTTTATTTGTGTTGTGTAATGAGATAAGCGTTGTTAACAATTGTTGAGTACTATGTAACTGTGCTTGTAGGGCTTCAGCTATCGCCATATTACCGGCGTCTGAAAGACTGACACAAGTCAGCTCTTTTTCCAAAAGGTAAATACGAACAGTCAGATTGGCACGTTCCTCGCGGAGGTTGCATAGGTCCTTTTCAAATTACGAAAAAAATGCATATTCTATTTAACTTATTTTAATTTGATGATTAAAATTAAACTTAATACACAAATACTACTTTTATGGAGGGGACGGATTATGGCGTTAGTTGTAGTACACGCAGAATCTAAATCGTTTTTCCAGTTACCAGTGTAGGCTAACGTGTACAGAGTATTAGATATTCCACAGAGTAAAACCGACAAATAATCGAGTATCGTGTGCTTTAAAATTTGACAACAGTTGCCAAAATTATCGAGCGTCGAAAGTAAGCAGTAAACAAGGAGAAACACTTTAATAATAATTGATTGCGCGGGTGGTGGTAACAATGCTTTAAATCAAGTTTGCGAGCTTGAAGTAAACTTGGTTTAAAACAAGGAGAAACACTGTCGCAGAATCTGCCAATGCATAAGCTTTTCCGGAGAGGTAACGCAGTGTCACGAACGTAAACAGCATTAAAAGTATTGTTAAATTGAGGAAGAACTACAATCTTAAATCTACGTTTAATAAAATAGATTTGGTGGTTGACATTTTTGCAGAGATATATAATACAAATACAACCAGTACAAATTGAATTGTTTTTATAACGTTGTAATTCTAATTTAATTTATAAGAAATGTTAAATCTTCAAATACAATTTAATACTATTTAAATTTCACTGGATTATTTAAAAAAACTTTGTGTACAAATAACGTGTTTTAATGAAGTTAGAACATGTTTTGTTTAGAATAAAAAAATTACAATTTTTCGTTGGTAGCACGCGATTGCAGTTATAAATTTATTAAACAAGAGTTCCAGGAGCTATTTTCGGTAACACGGCGGAGATTGTTAATGATTGAACGCTCGTTGGAAGTCCATCAAGCAATGAACCTTTGTAAGATAATCATCTTAATTTTGAACTCTTTATTCTTATCTAACCTTGAATATATTTTAATCAACATTTTAGTCAAAGAATAAAAATAAACATTGACTTAAGGTTGCTTTAGAGTAGATTTTAGAATTTAAGAAGGACATAGGTGGCCGGATTACCACCAATCACTGTCCGAAAAGTTTTAATTTTGTGATATAATGGATGCCAGTTACAACGGTTGTGGCGTTGAAGTCCGAGGAGCTTAGAGATGTTAGCCTTGTGAAAGAAAGAAAAAAATAGTGTTAATAATTAAATGAAACTAAAGATTATAAGTATTCTGACAAAATAATGCCGCGAAAAGCCTTCAACATTTCTTTCAACTTTTCTTAATAACCTGACAGAATGCAAAGCTACTGAGTTTATGCCGAACGTATCCTAATGTAAAAGTTCTAGTTGTAAACGCCGAGAGTTACATTAGAATTTTTAGATTGAAAAGTAAATGGTGGACGCGTAGGTCCAGATATTCAGGTTTTTCCTTAATGTAATAAATTTCTAAAGAGCTTTTCGTATATAGACCATGCAAAACTTCTTTCGTGTAGCTGCAAAATTAATTACGGAATTATAGATCGAGTTCCCATTATCCCTTTTCTCTGCCCCTTTTGAAAAGCAGATATTAAGTACAGACGTTTCCATGAAACGGCATAAATAACTCGAAATTTATACTTTAAATAGAATAACGGTTGGAAATATCGATCGGGTTTTACTTTCTATAATGTTTAGCGCATATTTTTGAATTTCTTGCAGGTGTTTTGAAGCTTCCGATAAACCGAAAAGTCTAGTCATACGATCCCTGGCTGCTCTGCTGCAATGAAGTCCTTAAGGGAGCATCTCAAACACGCTATCTTCGGAAGGTATTCATAAAATCAAATGAGAAATAGTCAGCATTAAGGCAGAAAAATTTCTAAAAGTGGAGTAGCTTCTAAAATTAAATCTGTGGTTAACTCTTCTATCTAGTCGATCCTTCCTAGTCCAATGGAATCTCCATTTCATTAGAACGATCTATTACGAAGTTGATGAAAGGACTTCTCTTTCTCAACTCCCTCCTCCCCTATGGTTATATACTTTGCTAGTCACAATTACATTCAACTTTGTTGCCAAATAAATGTATTATTATTATTATTATTATTATTATTATTATTATTATTATTATTATTATTATTATTGTTATTATTATTATTATTATTATTATTATTATTATTATTATTATTATTATTTTCCAACTAAAATAAACATCACAAAAATTATTTGTTCAATCAGTCGCACAACAGAGCATTACCACCGTGTCACACACTCGGACGTCTTTCGATCTATAATATGATCATCGATGCACGACGGTTAACGGAAAAGCGAGGATGAAACCACAATGTTTATCTTAACCTTGAAAATTGAAAGCGCGTTTCTCATGAATATTAAACTCGGATATATTAAACTTAACTGTCATATCGGTTATATAAATTTGACTGGTGTTTAGATGACGTCAGAAATTTTGATACAAATTATCGTTATAAACTCATAGAAAAGCAATTAATAAATAATTAAATAATATGGTTTAATTTGGTGAAAGCTGCTAAAGTGCAGTTCACATGAGCTCATAGAAATTGTACTCTTACATTCAATTCAAGTACGTGTGCAAGAGTACTAAGGGTGAGCATCGCATTTGTCAGACCTTCTAAATTAATTTAGCACGGCCTATGTTTAGGGATATTTTATCCTTGTATGTAAAGTAAACTATTTATAAGTTTACCAGCCATTTTTATTGATGTTCATACTGTAAGATTATGAATACTCCGCATTTTCGAGCATTAAATCATCTCTATAGATTAGTTTGTTCAATCGTTTAAAATATTATTAACATTATCAACGATTAGTTCACACTGTTCAATGTAATTGACACCCACAAGGATATTTTGATAAAATTATATATATATATATATATATGTATATATATATGTATATATATATATATATATATATATATATATATATGACGAATGTTCAATTGGCTATTTTACTTTTTTCATCGAGGAGATCAAAACACTGAACATTGGCCGCGTTACAAACTCACAAACACAAAAACACAAAACACCTCACACAAATAAATAAATATGAATATATATATATATATATATATATATATATATATATATATATATATATATATATATATTTCGTGAATACTAAACATCTCTTATACAATCATACATATTTATACATTTTGGGTTTTCAATTGATTATGCTATTGGTAACAAATCTGACTCGTTATTACTGTTGTTTCTTGTTTTGACTAGTTGATGAGTGTGTATGCGTTTGTGTTTGTGTTGTGTATGCGTGTTTGTATGTAAAGGACATTCTCGCAGTATTGCGAAGTGATGTCTGAGATCTTGTCATTATTGTTTTGGTATCTTGAGAGTTAGCCATTTGTGCAAATTGTTCACTGTTACATGTACAAGTGCTATATTTCCCAGTATAGTTGATTCACCCGCATGAACGATCAAAAGGATACATGTATATATATATATATATATATATATATATATATATATATATATATATATATATATATATATATATATATATATATATCGGTTTGATGTTCATTCGTCACTTTTCCGCGTGCATCGTTGATTAGCCTAAAGTTCGAAATGCGTCAGAATTTGCGGTTTACTGTAGCATTGAGATGTTTCCTGAGTGGTTGAATGTAATATGATAAATATCTATGACAAGTATGCAAACTCGATTTAAGCAAATTTTAGCACCACTCACACAAGAAATGATTAAAATATATCACAGGAGCTGAGAATTTCATGAATGCGGCTGAAACATTTAAGTGTTTAATCTCGCTAAAAAGAAAGTCGCCAGAAAGCACGAAACGAATGTGCATGAGATTATACTTTCCGTTCATGCTGTCTTTGGCTTATTCTTCTGGTCACAACTGAACTATTTTGCTACTAGGTTCGCAATAACTAATACAAAGTTGCAAATATATTAGATCTCCGCAACAAACAGTATTGCGCTCACTAAAGATTTTTAGAGTAAATTTTCTACCGCGACAGCTTTGTTTCAATGAGTGAAGTAAATAATAACAGACTAAAAGCGTATAATAAAAACGCAATGCCTTTTAATTATAGTGAAGATGAGATGTCTTGAGTTTCTTCTCTGTTGAGAAGTAAAAACGAATATAAGACGTTCTACTTTAAAATTTTAATGAACCACTCTACGAGAGAAGACGTTTATATTCAGTATTTATTTTACTCCGAATATTTATGCTTCCTATTTCGGGAGCCTTCTCGAAAAGCAATTTTATCTGTCCAAGAATTTGACAATTATTACCCTAATGATTACCAAGTTCTTGGCGGAGTGCGCTTGCCGTTGAAAAGGCCCTCGAAACAGGAAGCCGAAATATCTGAACTGAATATAAAGACAGTGAATGCAAGCACCTCGTTGCGCAAAACACGTGCCATGTAATTACTCTACTACATGTCGCATACCAAATAGTTTTTGATGAACCACTCTGATTGTGGACTGATATTATCGGAGAACTTCTCCAGCACAATATTTCGTGTTGATTGAATTTTTAAATGCTGTGATTCTAGTTAGGCAACAGATTACTGAATTCAAAATTGTATTCACTCGAATATTTCTGGATCAGCATTTTGCACAAGTGGTCACGGTTTTAATCATAGTGCTTAATTCGACCGACAGGCCGACCAAATCGCCATATAAGAAATTCCTATTTAAATCAAAGTCACGAGATCCAGATAAACATCAAACCCAATATTTATATTAATAAATATAAAATAAGCATTTTATAAGACAGAAAAGACAATCCATTCTGTAGACCGGTTTCGTACTTATTGGGAAATCTTTCCGTACAGCCCAGAATTTGTCGCGCACAGGAATCGAACCTGGGCGCATTTGCTTAGGAGTCTAGGACTCTATCCACTGCGTCACCCTAGCCAGCAATACATATAATTTTCAGTTATATAATAACTTATGTTTTAATTTGAAGGATTGGTGCGCAGTGCGAGCTCTATATAATGACTCTCCGCGAGTTGTGTTTGCGGATTGTTGCTTTGCACTATCAGTTTCACAATGATCCGAGTGATTCCAATTTCCCAGTACACATCGATCTGAACTTCATTTGAGCGGATTCGTTCCTTTCTTTCGAATGTTTTAACATCATTTCTAATAACCACTGGAAATAAGGTACGATCTAATCTAATTAGGTAGCGAAACAACGCCAGTCAACGAAGATTAGGTCGTACCTCATTTCCAGCTGTTAGAATGAACGATGGTGAAGCCTTCGGAAGAAAGGGACGAATCCGCACCCAGCCAAAACTCAGACCAGATCGATTCGTACTTGGAAATGGGAATCAATCGGATTTTTGCGAAACTGATAGTGCAAAGCAACAACCCGGGAACACCACTCGCAACTTATGTTTTGGCTAGTCTTTCCTTCAGGTGAGACCCATGTAGGATCACTTTCGTAATAAGATTAAAACTAGTCACCGTCAAATCTAGTATTATGGAACAGACACCGCGTCAAGAAAATAATCACAAATCATTCACCAGCCTATTTATATTCAAATTCAACATTAATAGAGCAAAAATTACTGTTTCTTTACCCTAGGTATTGTGGATATGCTCCTAAAGTAATACCTCTTTCCGTTGTGGTTTTTTGGTTTTTATTATTAGAAATAATAGAATTTCGTTCATTTTCAGAAACCTGAAAGTATGAGGGCGACTTGAGTAATTTCAACTAAGCCTGTATCCGTATCCATATTAAGTAGACTTCTTATTAATCACGTAAACTCTATTACATTACTTCCATTGGTATACAATGCTATTCCTTGAAGGAAGTCATTATGCAAAAGTCTTTTGAAATAAAGCAAAGTTGCCAAAAAATTTAATAATTTAAATCTACTTTGTCGTTAAACACAGGTCTAAATCCATTTAAATCTTTTTCCAATACCAGGTATTTAAAATTTACCTGATACGTTTTTTGACTAATACAGGATTTTTACCAGTTCCACTTTTCAGCTGAAATGTTTCTGATACTATACTCCGAATCCCCTTTCATCTCAAAATTCATTAAATTTATTGAGAACACAAAAATTGTTTTATCAGTTTGTCTTATATACTAGCGATAAACTGCTGACTTAGGAACGGTATAGAAAATGGTATCCAAAGTATAATCATGGAAAAGATGAAATGGGACAAACCGTGCATTAATAAAAAAAATATTAGGCAAATATAAATCCATTATTTAGCATGATGCTAACATCCTGAAATTGCAATTAATTAATGCAATAGGTTCGAAATACAGAGCAAATAACAACGAATTTACAAACTGAATCTAAAACTAAAAAGAACAATTGATTAAACATATCAGTACGTTATTCTTTGCTGCGGAGAGATAATATGTATGCGATTTGTACTTGGTGTGGCAGATCTAGTAACAAATTCATTCAAATAGGACCAGAAGAAAGGTATAATATCATGTATATATTCTCTTCGTGCTTACTGGCGACTCATCAATAGGAGCCAGTGTTACGACCTATGCCCACAATATATTTATATGGATAACGCTATCATGTTGAACCTCATACTCTTCCGCGATTTTTTAAGCATAGACAGTTTCGAGTATACGGGTTTAGACTTCATCGTAAACTACCTAGTTTTTTGATAAATATCTGATTATTAATCTAAAACGTTCTATTTTCACCAGAGCTTATCTATTGACATAAATTTTGTGACAATGGAATGACATATGCTGAGAAGGCAGGAACCTTACTTAAACATTTTTACCGTCCAATTCTTCCCAAATTCCTCACCAAAGTATATAATGGTCGTAGGGCGTAATGCCGGTTCCGACTGATGAGTCGTCATTAAACAGGAAACGAATATGTCCATGAGATTATACCTTCCGTTAATGCTGGCTATGGCTTATCTTTCTGGTCTTATCTCAACTAAATTTTCATTAGGAGTGTAACACTCAATACACAGTTAAATATATTACATGGTTAAATAATGTAATTTGGAATGAGATTTCAAAGCCAGTTGGAATTAAAGATGGTAGAATATTTAAAAGGAGTTAAAAAAGAATACGAATTTATATTATTATGTTTGCGTAAATATAGGAATACACCCGCAAGTTTCGAAATATCAAATGTATTAAAGTTTTACGCATATTGATACGGTGCATTAGATTTTTGGCATTTATTACTTATCAAACTATCCCAGAAATGTACATCATTATATCGATATTCTGAAAAAATTTCTGAAATGACGAGGCAAATATTAAGTCGACGGTTACATAAGGCAAAATGGAACATGTGGCAATAATAAAGACATTTGTCGTATAGCCGATATAAGGTGTCAGAAATAAATTTTGGATGGTAAATTTGGTTTATTTATCAAATACCTGATAGATAGATAATCTTTTTATGGATAAATTGCTGCTTCCATTTAGGTTATACTATTATATGTTTGATTTCTTCACTAAATCAGTAGGAGAAATTAAACTAAAGCGCTACTGTATAATTTATAAAAGGTTTTAGTCAATACTTAAGAGTAAATGTGATGCTCTTGTAAAGCTAAGCAAGAATTTTTTACACGGAATTTCAAATAGGGCAAATCTAGAAGCGATGGAAACACGATATTTAAAAGAAATTAAGTTTTATTGCATAGTTTACACACACACACACACAACATATATATATATATATATATATATATATATATATATATAAAGCAATATTTGGTGTGAGTTTAAACTGTCGTGACGCGCACTTCATGACTGCTTCAAATATTCTTTCTATGCCTCTAATCCGAATTTGATCTGCATAAAAGTTAACTTTAAAATCTGGTAATACATTAACTAATTCAACAAATAAAAATTGTACCGTCCTATTATTCCACATTCTTCGACCAAATATATAGTGGTTAAAGGGCGTAATACCGGCTCCTACTGATGAGTCGCCAGTAAGCACGAAACGAATGTGCATGAGTTTATAATTTCCGTTCATGCTGCCTTTGGTTTATCCTTCTGGTCAAAACTGAACTAATTTGTTACTAGGTTCGCAACACCTAATACAAACTTGTATATATATTGGTTCTTCGCAACAAACAGTATTTAACTGTAATAAAAATTGAAGCACTTTTATATAATTTAAAACAATTTTTCAAATTCCTTGTTAAGCTTTATCAAAAGAAGGAATGTTCGAAAGTACTTTGCTTTAGCTAATTGCACCAAACTGTTGTTAACTATTTGCACAAAATGTTGTTCTGGATCATATTTAGTTTTATTTCTCGCCTCTGGATATTCAGATAATGATTCAAAAGAAAAATCGTAAAAATCAAAACAAGAAAACTCTGTGTAGAACTGAAAACGACCTTTATATACTCTGAAGACTAAATAAATTCTTCTTACTGGCTTAACAAGATTTCAAACTGAATATTTGGAATATAACCAAATTTACTCAAATGCCTTCTCAATATGGCAAAATTTGAAATAATTTACGCTGCAAAACGTTGTTAGAAAGACATTTTTTCGCTTAAATTCTGGTATTTTTTGGAGAAAACATCGAGCAGACTGAAAAAACTTCGACTGAATACTTGACAATATGTAGGGCATTTGCTTGATTGACTTGACTACTCTAGAGCATAGGTAATCTTTTTGCACTGTGTCCAAAAGTACTATTCCGTCAGTCTCCACCAGAGGGGTTAGCAATTTCATAATTTTAGTTTGCATTTAAAATACGTGTTTTGAGTTTTCTTAAAAAGCGATGTTTCATTCATCTATGCGCATAAAATAAATAAAGAAATAATACGAATGGAGAATGGAATATTTGAATAAATTCCGAGGGTAGAAGCATTTTCGTTTGCATACTAATGGGTTTATCAAAAACTATTTTTCATTGAGAAAAATGTCTTAGAATGTTTGAATTCTACTAAAACGTAGAATGAATAACATAATGCAATAGAAAAAAAAAATTAAAATAGCCTAAATAGAGCTAATGCCTAGAAGTGAAGAAAAATATTTGCAAAGTGACTAGATGAAAAAACCGATAAACGAACAAACTGACAAAAAAATTTAAAAGGTGGTCGCGATCTTGATAGAAAAACCTACTACATTATAAAAATATATTTTTTCCGTACAAACTAAGCATTGTGAAATGTAGAAAAGGAAAAACACCAAATAGACCTGTTTAGTCCTTTTTGAGAACGCTTCATGAGCTGCCCAGAATTTTTTGCGGACAAGGCTCAAACCTGGGCACACGGTTTCGAATTCTGTGACTCTGACCTCTGAACCACCATGTTGGGGATTTTCTATAAAGATCGCAATCTTAATTTAAATAATTGTTATCACCACTTGCACACTCAATTACAATTTAACCAAATAAACAACCATACTGAATAGCTAAATAACAAAAAACAAGCAAACTAATTAATTTACTAAATAAATGTATAACTAACTAACTAACTAACTAATTAACTAACTGAACAACTAGATATTTAAGCGAGTAAATATCTAGCTAACTAATTAGGTAACTAAATAACTTACCTGCTAACTGATCAACTAACTAATTTGTTAAAAAATGGGAAATTTAATTAGATTACTAATTGCTATAAAGTGTACTTTGCATATTATTTTTCCTGCAAATATATACATAAGATTCATTTTAAAATTAACAGAAGACAACAAATATATATAATAATAAACTTAATATATATCACCTGTAATAGTACAGCATTATCCAGAAATGCGGGGAACGAAACATCGACCGGCAGAGACAGTATTTGCAAATTATTTAGAAAAGCCTGGAAAATAAAAGTGTAAAATAAAACAGAGATATTTTGAAAAGCGAACTATACGTGCAGACATTATATTGCAATTCATCAGTCTTAAAATTACTGTCTTCAAGAGAATTTACCGTTGACCACAGGTTTGAACTGTATCGACAGTCACTATTAATCAAACAATGTTTAATTGTAAAACGTTAGCGAGACTAATAGAGGTTAGAGCTGCATATCTAAATTTGATCCCCACTAGTTAGTTTGCTTTCGTACTCTGATGATGATCATGGAAGGTCTAAACGCGTCATTGCGTGCGTCTGGGGGACGTTTTGTTATGTTGATCGGCGACTTGTTAAACAAAAAGTGGATTGGTGTTTACTTCGAGCTCGCAAACTTGAATTAAAGAATGAGACATTATACATTTATCAAGGTTGCCATCTTGATATAAACACTGGACCCATTATGTACATTCATTTGTCAGTATAAACTAAGAATTGTACAGTGTAGAAAAGGTAACTCGCTCAGTTAACCGATTTCATCCTTATTTGGAACTTATCAAAAACTGTCCAGAATTTGCCGCGGACAGGGCTCGAATCAGGATGGCAAATTTTGTCAGTACATGAAGAGTTCCTAATAAGGACGAAACCGGTATACTGAATGAATTGCCTTTTCTATACTATGCAATGCTTAGCTTATACTGACTAATGTGTGTACATAATGGGTCAGGTGTTTATATCACGATCGCAATCTTAATTTTTTTATCGCCGCCCGTGCAAACAATGTTCGTTTAATTACGTAAATGCGACGTATGCGCACAAGAAAATGCATATTGCTCCTTATTTGTCGTAAACCAACTTTGTTCAATATGGCAATATCAACTGATTTAATTCGAGTATAAAAATAAATGTTGCCCGATCGTCAACAAATTAAATTTTTAACAATTTTGCAAAATGTGACGATGGTTCATTTTTGCAACTATCCTCTTCTGCCATAGCAGTATTTTTCACCCATCGAAATATTTTTCATTACCTTGGGATAAAATTTTGAGCAGTCTTGCTTACTGCCCACATCACGTTCCGCGTTCATTTTCGTCGGTAAATAAAAAAATCTACACCAAAAATTAACACTGTGCCTAAGTGAAGTATCGTTAATCTATTTTAATTTAATTTAATAATTTATTTTTATTAATTCAGATTTATGTATTTCAGTGAAATGTGTATTGGATCGCTTATTAGCCTAGGTGTAATGGTGAAAATTTTCTGTGCATACACACACTATTGAATCCATCCAACAATTGTATAAATGAAATAATGAATCCATACATTCTAGATATGCCTTCCATTAGTTAATTTGAATACCATTTGTTAGTGTAAGTTTGACACATAGGTTGCAAAAAGTTAGTCGGATTAACTCCTAAACTGGCAGATATAGTTGTTAATACACAAAAAGGATCTTATTAAGCAGTGAACAGAATTACCAAAAAATAAACTATCGAGAAAACGATTAGACTACACACCGAATAAGGAAAAACAAAGATTATAAGTATTAGATGTCTATTTCAACGGAAAATCAATAGCTAAAATACACAATAAATTTCAAAACTCAGACAAAAATTGTAATAATTTAAAAAATCAAGTTTGCGAGCTTGAAGTAAACACCAATCCCATTGTATTTAACCAGTCGTCGAACAATGGGCTGGTGCTTACTTAAATCTCGGAAACGTGATTTAAATAACTGTCACCACCACCCGCAAATTTAATTATTGTTTAATTGTAATAATTTTAAAAATCAAGTTTGGGAGCTTGAAGTAAACACCAATCCCATTATATTTAACCAGTCGTCGAACAATGGGCTGGTGCTTACTTAAATCTCGAAAACGTGATTTAAATAACTGTCACCACCACCCGCAAATTTAATTATTGTTTAATTGTAATAATTTGTCAGATTTTACTTGAGTGATTGCATAGGGCGAGCGTCACATTTTGAGTCCCCACGATTTTCTTTCGTGGGTTGTCGTTTAGCACTATCAGTTTCCCAAAAATCCGACTGATCCTCATTTTTGAGTACGCGTCGAGTTAATCTTCGTGGAGGCTGAGTGCTGATTCGTCAGTTTCATCCGAAAGCTTCACCGTCGTTCATGTTAACCACTGGAAATGATGTTGAAGCCTAAAGAGGAAAGGAGCAAATAAGCACCTAACCGTCACGAAAACGAAATTGATGGTACTAGGAAATGGGGATCAATCGAATCTTTGCAAATCTGATACTGCATAGCAACAAAACACGAATGAAAATCGTGGAGACTCAAAAAACTTAAATAGTTTATCTGATGAAATTTATGCTGCGGGCAACAAGGGCGATATTAGGCACAATTTAGACATTCATTTAACATGGTCTGCAGGACGATTTTACACTGGCTGATGTGACATTCATGTTTAACGAGGATTAGTCTTACTAGGTGAGCTATCACAGGTTATTTAACGAACCAATTTACTTGATTATACTTTCAACTATTAATTTTATTTAGAATTATGTTTTTTCCACCTATAATGATTGGGTCGTTTATGTGGATTACTCAGAATTTATTATTAATGTGTCATCCAGCCGACACTTAATTATCTCTATCTCCGATGTCAGGTGTTCATTTGTGCAGCAAATCCTCTTACTAAGTTTTCCGATCCGTAGAAGCCATTTGGTTATCTTCAAAGACATGCTATATTTTTTATTAATTATAGATAGGATTTGGCTGTTAAAAGGTGCATCGATATATTAAAACGAAATTACAAATATTTGTTATTTTATGTTCACTTCTGCGGCTCGAAGTCTGCTACCAAGATTGTGCTGACTGGTTTATCATAAAACGTGCGCTTCCACGAGTACTTTATTTTGAATTCATGCCAGGCCTAGATAGGACCCTTTGTGAGTTCTTGGTCTCAAAGAATGCTACTGTTACAAATAAATCCCTGTTTTTACTAGGAATGCTTCTGAGAAAGGCATCGTGATTTAATTTATAAACACTCCTCACCATTATGCTTCTAAACAACGTATTATATTTAAGTCTAAACAGCAAGCCATTCCTTTTCACGTACTACACTAATGATATTGAGAAACATGGTGCGATTAAACAAATAATTTTTAAATGATTTTCGTAGTCAGCATTTCGTGGAAACAAATCTCAAACAATAATTCGACACTTTTAGTAAATACAATTAATTAACTCGCCGAATTAAAGAGTCTTGAAATATTTTTTTCTCTTGATTTTCCATCGGCAGTCCAGCAAAATACGATTTCTATTACATTAAATTAGCGGGATCTTGAGACATTCAAATTTCCCTTTGGGTAGAAACACGTTTCATCGTTTGGATAAATAATTAACAAATCATTTCAATACAGATATAGCTTTGGAGGAATTTTTTCAGTTTCCCGATGCACTTGACGTAGCGCTTTGTAAACATAAATGGTTGAATATTCCTTCATCCTTTAAATCAAGTTTGCGAGCTTGAAGTAAACACCAATCCCATTGTATTTAACCAGTCGTCGAACAACATAACAAAACTACCGCCAGCCGCAACGCACTGACGCGTTTCGACCTTCCGGCAAACTGACTATCGAGGATCAAACCGCATTGAATATATATGGAAATCAAATTTAGATATGCGCTCTCCCTCTAGCAGTCTCGCACCTTGAACTTAACTGGAAATGTCGGCTGCACAATTTCTATGCAGTCACGAACATTAACTGTTTGCAGCTTTCGCCACATACATATATAGGCAATACAATTTAACAATAATTGTTTGCACGGGTGGTGGTAACAATTCTTTAAATCAAGTTTGCGAGCTTAAAGTAAACACCAATCCTTCATCCTCCTGAACGTAAACATCTTGTCAGTCTTCGGACGATTAATTTTAGCGGCCTTATCTGCAGCTTTTCCAGAAACAACAATAGGAGGCATACAATTAAACAATCAATGCTTGCGCGAGTCGTGGTAACTATTCTTTAAATCAAGTTTGTGAGCTTGAATTAAATACCAATCCCATTGCATTTATCAACATAGCTAAACTACCGACATTCGCACGCATTTAATTACAATAATTTCCATGCAGAGAGATACAGAATAATACGTCAGGTGCATCCGAATTGAAGCCATGTAAATAATAAGTTTTATAGTCCATGATTGACCCGAATGTCAATATAAATGATTCTGATAGTATTCATCAATTCAACGTGGTCATCTATTTTCAGCATTATTCCCGTTGAATTTAATGGCAGTGTAATTTTAAAGGATCACGTGCATGGTATGTTTGCCATATATTCTTTTTTATTTCTTGGGGTTATATCACACAACTCTTCTTTTGATTGTTTAATACTTTCATACAACCTTTTTAATTATCCCATTCAATAGATTAAAATGAACAGCTTGCGAACGGCCTTCCACACAGAGGAAGGCCAATTAGAACTGCTAACACTCTTTTGGAATAGAGAAGCCTGTCAGATATATACTTATATGTACAGGGATGATAATGAATCTATGATAATGGAATTTTGTTTACAGGAATCACTAGTGAAAAGTTTATCTGCGATAAAGTTCTCCAAAGTAGCCTCAAACCACGCAAGCAAAGGATAATTGCTGCGCCTTTATGACTCAATTAGGGGAGATTGCCTTTTACAGATAAATTGTCCTGATTTTTACAGTAGCCAATGAAATGTTTTATGGAGCATGTTTCTTGCCAGCTACGCTCATCTACGAAGCTTTTCCTGTTTTTAATACATTTTGTTAATAGACATATCGTGATATAGAATTCCAAATTTTGGTGAAATTGAGATAAGCTAAGAGGGAATAACAAACTAAAATCAATCTCGAAATATAATCGGACGTGAGCACCTAAAGACAACTTTAAATTTCTGTGTGTAATCTAATAAAAATATAGTAACTGTACTGAAATCAGTGAGCCGACACTCAATTAAACTGTCTATGAAAACAGCGAAGCGATAATAGACTAACCGCGCAATTTCTCAAAAGGCACTCAAAAAGGGGATAATTGAATTATTGCGAAAGAGAAGACGACTGTCAATTTGTCTTATTGGAGCGATTTTCTTCTTAAGGTTACCTGGAATTTTATTCAATTAATCAAACCAATGAAGTTAAATTGCTCATTTAAATAACTTCAGGACAAACAGAAGCGGCACTTAAGATGTTGGCTAGCGCAGCATAAAAGTGGAAAGATTGTAAAAGTAAACAAAAATGGTCTAAAAGTTTCAATATTCTGCGCAAAATAAGTAACTCACACAAAGTTATATTTAGTTGAAAACAGTTCGATTTTAGAAGTAGGGATGAGATTTTAAGGCATTAATATAGGAAACTGCATGATGACATTTGGTCAATCAAGGCAATTTATGAAGGCGATCCTGCGAATGATGCTGAGGATAATAATGTAGAAATGCTTCTTATGTCACTGCTAATGAAAATGGTAAATATATAGGAGGATATTTATGATTGTTAAATATATTGTTAAATTTAATGAAACGAAATATCGGTTGCTAAACAAGGTAACAATAGTATTTTGTCATGAGTTGATACGCCGTTTAATGATTATTTGAATTATAATACTGATGTTTTTTTAGTTTAATGTAACTAATGTAAGCAAAGTAGATAATTAGAACATTATTGATAGCAACAACATTAAATACGTGGATAACGATATTGTCACTGATCAAACTGATTATAATAGTGAAAATTATTTTTTATTGACATTCATTATTAGTTATGTGATGTAAACACCTACTGTGGAAAAAAGATAATGATATTAAGTAAGATGAATTGAGAATAATAACGGTCGTGATAGAGCTGGACAGCATGTTGACAATTTTATGATATCGTTGTTTGCTGTAATTACACAAGTCAACATGAAGATTACATTAAAAACAAAGCAACTATAACATTAATAATAATAATAATAACAATATTAATAATATTGAAGATAATGAAGATACTGATAAGGATAATAATAATAGTAATAGTAACAATAAAGATAATAATATTAATTATAATTGTAATAACAACAATACTTCTTCTACTACTAATATTAATAGAAATAATAAGTTTATTAATAATAAAAGTAATAATAATAATTGCATATTTAGTAAGAAAATTAATTTAGATTGTGATGATGACTCAATATAGCAAAATAACTGGGACGAAGGCAATGCCCAATGTAATTAACTTACAATGTAATAAGCCTATATAATAATATAATAATATATATATGATAATAATAATAATAATAATAATATATAATAATAATAATAATAATAATAGTAGAATAAGATATTATTATTAGTAGTAGTAGTGATGATGATGATGATGATGATGATGATGATGATGATGTATTGATGATGATGATGATGATGATGATGATGATGATGATGATGATGATGATGATGCAAATATCTATACTATTAATTCTTAAAGCAAATCATTCTTTAAACCCGTAGATATTACGGACAAAATTTTTGTAGTTGATATTTGTGATCATGAGGATAGAATTGATGAAAATATCCAGGATCGAGCTAGGGTCATGGTGATTATAAGTTTAAGAGTTAATGAATTCTTTGGCTATTTCAGTTGTGTTTGTAATAGATCTGTTCCTAATAGTGATATACATGACAAAAACAACATTAGTGCAGATGACATACCTCAGGATTTTAAGAAAATTTTATAACAATATTGATTATTTTCTACCAGTGAAAATCTGGACTTTGTTGTGCAAAATAAAATAGCAATAGTTTTAATGAATATGCGGACGACGGTAATGGCAATGAGTACGATAATGAAGATGAAGATGATGCTATAAGCAAATCATGGATTAAGTAATGTTAGAGATGAGGAAGGAATTATTTATACTGAAATCAATCTCGTTCATGATGCTTATGTCGACGTTGGCTATTAATTACGATGAATAATATATATTCCAAAATGTTGACAGCTAAAATTTGATGGCTTGAAGTCGAAAATTAAATGGATTCTGATTTTTTCTCATAATCCAAAGATAAATTTATTTCTATTTCTATCGAAGAAGGTAGTTTTGATATGGATACTGACGATGGTAATGACTCCTAAGTTGAAAAATGCTTTTGCAGGACGAATATGTTCCTGATTAGTATGCTTATATAAAAATGAATTTGACGCCAAGTATGCACCCATTGAATTTGAAGACAATAAAAATCATGAAGACCTACCACAGCAAATTCATGGGATGACTTACAAGTTTCTAAATAAAAACGATCAAGTCTCAAATATTGTTTCCAGATGGTGAAGTGGACAAATAATAGAAAAACCTTCAAATTAATTTTGATTTCATTTGCTACTCTTTACTATGCTTAGGCAATAATATAAATAATAATAATAATAATAATAATAATAATAATAATAATAATAATAATAATAATAATAATAATTCTCACAAGTGAGCAAGTGCATTACGTCCATGGGCCCATGTTTTATTACTAATTTTGACAAATTCAAAATAGTTGCATCAGTTTCGGTGTGCAGAAAACGAACTCAAGGTCTTGTAACACGTTTGCTACGTGACAAGAGCCGCTTCTTTATAAAATTGTTCATTTTTTATGCAAACAATTTTTATCCTTTTCGAAATGAGGATGTGACGCTACATCACCGATCTTTCACTATAAACAATTATAAAAAAATATATATATATATATATATATATATATATATAATATATATATGAACGTGTTAAACCATCATACAAAACTGGTTTTTGTACTCATTTATAAACATTGTTTAACATACCCAGGGGTTGAGGACGACATACGGGTATCTGGGCACACCAAAGTTATCATTATCAAGCGTATTGGCATGACCTGCTGGCGGATTCTGCCGATTTTTGCTCATAGATGACCAGGTTGCGGCCAAATTCTCACTTACAGTCGGTGGTATCATCTTATAGCCGAACAGCGGTTGTGGCTGATGCTGTGGTAGAAAGGCATTATACCTCTGATGTCGATGAGAGCAAAAAGAGGCAGCTCGGGATGTATCACTAGAAAGCGGTAGTGCAGCTATGCCATTAAATGGCCTTGAGTCCTGCGGGTTATCAGTTGATCGATTGCTTGACGAAGAATGTGAATGACATTGTGATGACAGCGAATCAACGTGTTTCTCCTCGGAACGAACATTTGCCTTAGTTTGGAATGGGGTTTTTGAATTTACCGCTTGGTTTGAGTCAATGACTGGAGATCAGAAAGAATAGTGTAAATACGAAGCAATGATGTTAAATAGAATAATATTAAGTTAAAAAAGACATCTTAGAAGATTTTGAATTTGGGAAGGTCGTCGTATGGTTTAATGTTTTGTAATTAGTTTTCATAAACATTTTTTCATAAACATTTTCCTAATTCCAATGCCTAGATGTGCACTTATAAATATCTTCTATATGAGAGTTTGTCAACAGTTGCGTTCTACGAGATTTCATTAAAAAATTTGAAGAGTTTAACAATCTATAGCAGATAAAGCATTTTACAAGGTTTGTTAATCCGTACAAATAGTTAACTGCGAGATTTAGAAACAAAACTCCAGTTAATGAGCTCAGAATAAACTTGAACCATCAAGAAAGGAAATAAATTGACATACTCCAAGTCGATTAATAAGTGTAAAAACAAGAATAATTATACAAAAACGCAGCTGAGGAGTGAGTGGAGCAGTCGTTTTCACTAATATGCCGCAAAATAGCTACACTGATGATGTTTGGTAGCAGCGGGCATTGCTGAAACGTTCAGACGAGCTTTGTCGGCACTAATTCGGCTCTCCGACATCTTCGACGTAGTGTAGTGCAATTATATAAAGTTGCGCGCGTGACACTTTGACTGTGTTGACATATAATAAACGATTGGTGCCAATCGTGTTCCACGCCTATTGCTAATTTTCGTCCAATCAGGTTAGGTTTAGTTGTTGACTAAATACACCAGTCGGATAATTGATAGTAGAATGTATGCGTGAACAGCTGCTATCCATTTTGTATTGGCAGATATGGTGGCAAGCAAACATAGCCGACTATTAATTAATGTAAATTCATTGTCTCACACAATAGTTGCCATGTGCTCGTCGATTTCGCTGCTGGAACGCGTCACTAGCCAGAGGTGACAGGTAAGAAAAAAATAATCTGAAATTGGTCTACTGGTTGCGTTTTCTTTTTCTCGTGGGGCATAATGGAATTTATGCAATTCATCGGGGTGGTCATGCCTCTCTTAATGGATAACATAAATCTTGATTAAGCACACATTATGCAAGTAGATACACTCACTGTCAACACTGTAGGAGATATAAATTGGGTACATAATGGAATTTGTACATATCTATATATATATATATATATATATATATATATATATATATATATATATATATATATATATACTATATCTCGTTAGTGTCTCGTTTACAGATAAAAGATAAATCAATGAGCAAACAACTTTCAGTGTTAATGCAACACTAAAATTCAGTTTACTCTAATTAGATTGATGTTTATATAACTGATAATTCAGTTAAATATTTTTCAAATTATTTTCTGGTGACTACGCCTTGGCGGATCCAATTCCATTACCTTGTATTCAAAAGAGCATATCTGTATGTCTATTTTTGGAAAAAGCAACAAGAAATTCAGCAAAACCGAAATATGCCACTCAAAAGTTAAAAAAAATGAACAATAGTAAATTATGCTTGCTTGTTTTCTAAGTATACGCTACTCAGATATTTCAACACAGCCAATGTAATTAATCTAGAAGCAGGCTATTAGCATTTATTTAATTAAACTCACATTAGTTGCGCGGGCGGCGATGAAAATTACTAAAATCAAGGTTGTGACATTGATATAGACAACTGACCGATTAAGTACATACATTTGTCAGGACGGGAATCGAACCTGGGAACGTCTGTCTTAGAATCTAGTGTTCCAACCACTGGGTCACACTGCCGCATACTACACACAATCATCAGTTATACACTAACTAATGTATTTTGGATGAATTAACTTGTCAACCGATGTTCGTTTAACCATATATATGCTCATATCAGTACCATTTCCTCATGTAGTGTTGTGTCTGTTCAGTAATTTACCTGAACGGGATGTTTATAGGAAGGATACTTACACAGGTATCCTTCTTAATTTCGATTCAAATCATCCATATAGAATGAAAATCGGTATCTTAAAATCGATGATAATAAGAAGCTTAAGATTAACAGATAAAAAAACAGAGAGATTGAATTAGGGAGACTGCGAGAAATATTCAGTGTTAATGGGTATCCTCTAATGTTAATTGAAGCAACTGTAATGTGCGTTATAAGTAAATTTAATCATGACTGGAAGTACGTGAAGTCAAATAAAACAGAAGATGATCGGATGGTAATGGTAATACCTGACTCTAAACCAAATAAGAAATTAAAAATGGTAGCATCTAAATACAATATACTTACTATTTTAAAACAGACCCTTACTCTAGGTATTAAACTTCCCAACCAAAAGGAAAAAAATAGAACCGTTAGACACATCAGGAGTATATGAAATTCCATGTAACGACTGTAACTTGATGTATGTGGGTGAAACCATGCGCCCAATTAAGGTTAGAAGAGGGGAACATAAAACCGCATGCAAGTATGCCCATGTTAATAGATCAGATCTTGCACGCCATACAGTAGAGACAGGACACACAATTAATTGGGATGGGTGCAGACGTATATCAATTTGTAGCCGTAGCAGATCGACTAGACTGATTAGAGAATCCATCGAAATTAAATCGAGAAATGACATAATGAATGAAACAGCCGTAGAAAAATCACTAGGTCCTATTTGGAATACAGCACTAAATAATGGTAGAAAACGAAGATTGCACGAATCAGAATCAGAATCAGAAACTCGCTCAAGTAAAAGAATAAGAACACTGGACTGATATTAACTTACAGAGGTGGAGAGTGAGTAATTCAATATCGCCTAATTTATTTTGATTATCTTATTATTTCATCCTTGATTACTTGTTATCTTATTTTATCTTTTATCTTACGTTCTGTTGTTAGTGTAGCGCCTTTAACATACATTTATCTATACATGATGGCAAGGTTTATTTTTTATTTTATTTTCTTTGCACTATTACTAGTATCTTCTTTATCAGGCAATTTTTAATTTCTTTTACGTACCGTTTAATTTAACTTTCTATCCTATTGAAACACTTTATCCGTTTCTAATTTAATTTTGCTACCTATTAATTATTTACTCTATTAACAGTGTCATGCCCCCTCCTCACCGAAATGCCACTCGTAATTACTTCATTTAGATAAGTAAGTGTAAAATAGGTCTGACGTGTGCAGTTAGGCAATGACAGTTATTATTTAGTTTTACTTGTATGATCGTTACACGTGTCTGTAATTACATGTAACTGATTATCTCTCAGTTTTAAGTGAACGCTCACACACATACACACAAACACGCTTATCCAGTGAATAGTCAGATGTTGCCAAACCGCTGTAATTTCACTGGGATGAGTCTACACTTGCATTAACTGATTACTCCTCAATTCAAAACAAACGAGAACACATACACACAGGAATGACGTACGCTTATCTAGTGAGTTGTCAGTAATTGTCATTAAATCACTGTAATCTCATTGCGAAGAGTGTATACATGTAGACACATACACAAACCAATTTAAAATACACTTTCCTAAAATTTTTATACAAAAAAACGTTATGCTTAAGAGATCTAAAAACAAGTATAAATGAGGCGGTTTACATTAATATTTCCACTTGACATATTGATTGTCAACTAAGTGTGTGATATATTTGGCATTGAAAAAGACCTCCGTAACTGGAGGTTGAAATATTTGCAAAAATCATGATGACAGTGGATTCAAATATTTCGGTACGCAATCCGAAAATCAGGTTAATTGTTTATTTCCTGTCGCGCAACATGTTTCTTTTAAATCTGTTCAGTAATGACAGATTAGGAGTGGTTAGTTGGAACTTTGGGTTTAAATAGATGCCATATGAGCTCCACATAAAAGAAAATAGATTAACCGTGTTACATTAGTTAATATATAACAGAAATGGTGTGCAGTGTGCGGGAGGGTGGCTCAGTAGTTAGAGCACCAGATTCCGGAGCAGACGTGTCCTGGTTCGAGCCCAGTTTGCAAAAAATTCTGGTCAGTACGTGATGAGTTCGCAATAAGGATGAAAATGTCTACTGGATGAATTTTTTTTCTATTCTACACTATAAAATGCTTAGGTAATTAGCGTATTTGCTCGCGACAATATATTCTCTGCAAACATTAACTTTTACGATTATAAGGCGCAGAATCAAAACACCTTATAGCTAAATAACCTAATTTTATTCATCTGTAGCTTAAGATAATAATCAAGCTATATGAGCCACTATGTTGATGAGCCATTGGCTACGGCTGTAACATTGGCGCCTGGTGCAGTAATTATCTGAATATGGGGGGGGGGTCATTAATTTCAACGTATCTATTGTTTTTATCTTTCTAAAGTTTGCATAATCATTGCAGCTCCTTAGAGTTTCGCTTTATAGCACAGCTGTAAACTTAGATAACCTATTAAATTTCGCATTAGAGGGTGCAAAAATTGTGTATTCGTGATTCTTTTTTATTTTTTTAAGCAATTTCACTGCTTTTTAACGAGAAGTGCATAAAAGTTAATTGACGCAATTTGTGGGGTAGATGCCAATGCTGTCTATAAGATAATACTTTCGCTTATCCTGTGCATTAACCTGAATAATTTTGACTTAAAAGTAATACGTCTTATTCCGTTATTATAAACAGTAAATAGATTTTCCCCAGTAGTGATTTAGCGCGTTTTCGAATAAATCCTGACTAGAATTTGATTTGAGCTTTATTCACAATAATGGCGCACAGGCTGAAATCACATTGACATGTTAAGAACAGATAGCCAAGCCGTACTATGTTATACAAATGTTTACAAACGAAAATACAAATTAAATTATCGTGCAAACCATTTCGTGTGGATACACATAAGAATCTGTTATGATTGAATCTAAATAGCTGACTGGTATGACATATTAGCCTCATTTCAATTATTAAAAGCCCGGAACGAAATATGAAAGATACTTATTTTGCTAAATCTGGATCACAGTAAAAGCGCATTTGAATTTTTAGTGAACATTTTGATCTACGTGGAACATTGATCATAGTTGTATTGTCTTCACCCTGATACTATTTTGACCTTTTGTAACAAGAGACGGACTGTTTAAAAAAAATTATTATGACAGTGTGAAAAATAATTATTGATTCGATGTCAATTTTATGAGAACGACAGCTACATGAAACAAATCTAGCATCAGGAATTGTGTATAATACTGTTCTCCCATTGTCATTAAGTGGAACATGTTTAATATGTAAAGACATTTATTGCGAATAAAGGGCACTAACAGGTTTAAAGCTCTAAAAAAATCACTCGAGATTCATAAATATTATTTAAAAATTCGCGTTGCCAATGGCAGATTTACTAAGTTTACGCAACAAAAAACCAGACAATTTTTACAACTATCAGTTTTCTTAATTCAGTACATAAGTCAATTGCAGTTTTATGGATTTCTTTGCTATAAGTTAGTTTTCTGACCAAAATATTATGGTTTTATTGATGCCTTTGACTCGTTCAGCATTCCGATTTTTGAGGAAACAGGTACCGTTTTAATTTAGATTTGTTTTACCAGTGCCAAAACGTTAATCAAAAGGGTTTTGGAATTGAGAGTGCGAGGAGGATTGTATTTGCTTGCAGTAAAACTTCGATTGTGCTAAGCATTGAAAACGATGCAGATCAACTGTGAGTGACTAAACTATATTTTGGTAGTCTAATCGAAAAAAGAATATGTACAAAAATACGATGTTAAACAGTTTACATATATACTAAAATAATATAAAGGCTTAAACAAATGAAATAGTTATATTTTATAATTGTAATTCTTGAAGAAATAAAAAAAATGATATTTTCTTATGGGAAGGAACAAAATTGATTAATTTTTAAATTTGAGTAAAATGTATTTTTTGTTTAACAAATGAAGTGAAACATAAATAGCCAGCGAATATTTCTTTAAATCTGACTTACATTTAATCGGAACTGAAATTATGTCAATGTTAGATCTAGAATTTTCCACCGACATCATGTTGCTCGGATTTGAACCACAAAAGCTTTCGTTTATAGGCATCGAATTTATTGGCTGCTGATGCAACGATTGGGTAGTGTGCTGCTGATGATTGTGTTGTGTGGAAAATTTACAATTATTAGTTGGCACTGGATGACAAATTGGAGACACCTGACTGGTCTGCTGTCTAACTTGGTTGACCTCGCTTGAAATCGAGCAGGTTGGATTCTCCGATGTCACCAACTGCGGGGATTCACCGGACCAGCTTTTGAAATCATGCTGATATTGCAAGAAAATTCATTTTCATTTTACAAATTTGACAATATATATATATACATATTTAATTAATTTTGTTATTCAATAAACTGATATTAATATGAAATAAAGTGATTAGAATGAAAATATCGAACGTAAGATTGTACATGTATTAAGTGAAAATTCTAAAAATATTTTTTTTGCCATTTAGAGTCCTTATTTAACTGATTTTTAATTGCGAAAAAATTTCAAGCTAAGCTGGACTTTGAAATTTCACCTCATTTGAAAAGTCTTTAGACTGAAAAACGAGTAAGATTAAATTAATTAAGATTTAAAAAATATTTTTTGCATTAATATTAAATTACATTCTTAGTATTATACCTTTGACTTTTACGAAATTTGTTACTATGATAATAAAATGTCACAGTTGTCCTGTTTTGACTGTATCCACATTTGAGTACCCGAAATTGTTTCGGAGAATCAATATCACATTTTTTACAGAGTTAGCTATTTTGAAGAAAATGCGCGAACAAATTTCACTTAGGAACATAGTCAGTAATAAAACTGAACACAACAAACGACATGTTAGATTTTACATTTTTTAAGATCTGCCTTTATGCTGTTTTCAATAAAACGCACCAAATGAGATTTGCAACTATGGAGACTAGGGAACCTGCAACGCGCCCATAATCTACGTATCGTCCATTTTAGCGTGGTCATTTAAAATAATCGTAAAAAATTAAAAGTTTTGAATTGTAAGCGTTTGCGGTTTAACTGTGTTCACACTCGCACTAATTTTGATGATATTTCGTAGGTTAAACACATATTTCATTCGGTTTTCTGATCGACGAAATTAGATATTATGGCATTTATAGTATATTAGACTTAAATATAATTCAAAACACAACCTTTCAGTTTAGTCACCATTCACGTATTTACAATTACATCATCAATTTACCGCTAGGTTATCAGGATTTTGAATTTTTAAAATATATGAAAACTTAATTCTCTCGTTTAAAATTTTTTAAATATATAATACAGACCATTCGCATCAACATATCAACTGATATACTGAAAGAACTACTTAGTAAAAATAGAAAAAATCTATACACAAACTTTATTAGTTCAGAATTTTAAAGTAGAAAATCATAAGAAAATATTTCGCATAGTTCAAGGACTGCTGCATGATAATGCCTGTGCACGAAATAATTTATATACAGTAGTCTGGGCACGAAAATTTAAACTTAATACTTTCATATAGGGATGTACGCTGGGACAGCTGGCTGTAATTGCAATTGTAAAGCAATTTGTTGCTCTGCTACATTGTTTGCGCGACAATATACGTTTAATTAGAGATGTACGCTCAACAAAATCTTTATTTTTTACACAACGGGTCTGAATTGCACCGACAAATGTGAATTCAATTTTTGGCCGCATCTGACTAAACATGGTAAAAATCCAATTTAAAATAACTTTGATTGCAGATTGAAATAATCTTTTTCTTTCATACTGGTAGAGGAAGTTGACCTAGAGGATTTTCGTTCATTCCGTTCATCTAACAAGTGTTTCAATCCGCTCTTGCCAGCACAGGCATTTAAAGACTAATACAACCTACCTATGTGAAGCAGCAAAACTTCCATCTGACTGACGGTAGTATTGTTGTGTTGTTTGACGACTATATAAATACAATGAGATTGGTGATTTATTCAAGTTCGCAAACTTGATTTAAAGAAGTATCTAATTGTTAATTTTTTAATTGAATAATGTGATGATTACAGCGAACTTAGATTAATGATATCGATCAAGTCCAGAGTGTATGGGCTTGCTGGAGTAACCGGTGTACATTAGTAATTTAAATTGTTAACTTCGGTGAAATGTAGTATATTTTGAAATAAAATATGTTGGTACCACGTACGAATTCGGAAACAACAGTTTTGGTATCAAGTAACTAATCGGTAACCAATTTGTTGGTATGGAATTCTGACACGATAGTCATAGTGTTGGTATCACTAACAGGCTCGGTATATATACTATTTACAGTGTGCTTGCATTTAAGTCGGTTTGTCGAAGACTATATGATGTTAACTCGATAACTGCTTGAAAAGACATTCGTAAAAGACCAATACAATTTAACAATAATTGATTGCGCGGGTGGTAGTAACAATTCTTTAAATCAAGTTTGCGAGCTTGAAGTAAACACCAATCCCATTGTATTTAACCAGTCGCCGGCTGGCGGTAGTTTTGTTATGTTGTTCGGCGACTGGTTATATACAATGGGATTGGTGTTTACTTCAAGCTCGCAAACTTAATTTATATAATTCATATAAGAGCTTATAACTTCGAATTGTCAATCATTAATTTACCAAATATATATTGGGTATAAAGCGCAGTACCAAATCCTACTGACCAATCGCCCGTACGCACGAGACACATTTGTACATAAAATTATGCATTCGTTCACGCTGTCTGGTTCATCATTCTGGTTCAACTAGAACTAAATTGATACCAAATGTACAAATCTTCAAATTAAATATTAAACAGAAAAATTGTTGCACTAAGCTAATTTCATATAATTAGACAAAATTTTGGCTTGAAATTAAGTTGGATATTTTATATAAAATAAAATGGGATTTGATTTAAATTTTGCCTAATAGTTATCTTCAGAAAAAAATAAATTAATAGCGAGCGAATTAGAAAGCAAAAAGCATGTTTTTGCACAGATATTGTTGCGTTTCTCTATGAAAATTCTAAGGAATCACACAAAACTGAATAAAAAGCGAAAAAGGTTATCTTCTGCTAAAATCGAATTAAAATGCACTTTTGATGTTGACTAAATTGCGTGATATCCTAATTTCTGCAGCGCAAATTATATATATATATATATATATATATATATATATATATATATATATAATATTTCAAATTGACTAATCGATGCGTCGATTTGTTAATTTATTTAACATTTTTTTCAAATTTATTTCTGTTTAAATTTACGCATTCAATTTTTAAAATACAAACCTCATTGAAAGCACCATAAAATCTTCAATATTTTTCCAAACAATTATTATATACATATTTATACTGGCAGGAGTTTGATTATATATATATATATATATATATATATATATATATATATATATATATATATATATATATATGTTGTCAGTATGAACTAAGTTCTATTGAAGGTGGTAAAGGAAATTCATCAAGTAGGCTAATATTTTCCTGTTGAGAGCTCGTAAAATAATTACCAAAATTTGCCGCGATAAGACCTCGAACCAGAGAACATTTGTGCAGGTGTCTTGCACTTACCCATTGAGCTTTATTTAGAGCACCTTTTATCATCTCCCTTGAAATATATATATATATATATATATATATATATATATATATATATATATATATATATATATATAAACGAGGAAGTGATGTGAAATAGAGGAAAATCCAATCAATTGGGTGCATCGAATCCAGTTCAAATTAAATGCTCGACCAAACATTTTATGCTTGAATAGATCCAGCTGCTATTTGGTTAACCAACGAGTTACAACGTGTGTAAGTAGTTTCTCGTTTTATTGTTATTATTATATTAATAACTAAGTCTGGAAAAATGCGTTTTGCGCAATTGCTGACATGCATTGACTGTTTCATTTGAAGCAGGCGTTGAGGTTCCAATTTTTTTTAAATTCACTTAAATAACCGCCTGGTCGATGGGCCTACGTAAGTTGCTCGACAACTTGCGCATGTTTTCTTGCTATATATAACATTTTAGGTCGACGTTAACGGTTCTTTAAATCAAGTTTGCGTGCTTGAAGTAAACACCAATCCCATTGTATTTAACAGTCACACGAACAACATAACAAAACTACCGACGCGCCCTTCCATGATCATCATCAGAGTACGACGGCAAACTGACTATCGAGGATCAAAACCGTCGTACTCTGATGATGATCATGGAAGGTCGAAACGCGTCAGTGCGTTGCAGCTGGCGGTAGTTTGTTATGTTGTTCAGACGACTGGTTAAATACAATGGGATTGGTGTTTACTTCAAGCACGCAAACTTGATTTAAAGAATTGTTACCACCACCCGCGCAATCAGTTATTGTTTAAATTGTATTGACGTTAACGGTTGTTTCTGTTTAGTTGCTGGTAAAGGCAAGGGTTTTATCTTAAAATTCATCCGTGGTTTCTCTGCATTAGTTGTGTGTGTGTTAATGTAACTTCAAATTTACTTTTCTTTTGCGGGAAACAGAATCGCAGTCAAATGGCATGTTCAGGTAATTTGCTTTCTTTTTTAGACCTAAATACTTCGTTTTCCTTGGAATTGTCTTCTTGGTATTGGACTCAATCAACTGTCTAGGAAAGCCGCCAGACGTTAGATTGTTTTTATCATTAGTCTATTTGTAATATTTTAAATCTCGACTATCCGATCAATCAATTCTTATCGATGATTTAAATTAAAAAGACAAAAATATCTAAAATTCAAATACTGTATAGACTGAGTTCCCAATAAAGACGAAACCGGTCTACTGGATGAATTGCCTTTTCTACACTATATACAATTCTTAGTTTATACTGACATGCATGTAAGTAATTAATGGGTCAGGTGTTTATATCAAGACCGCAACCTTGATTATAATAATTGTTATCACCACCCGCGCAACCAATGTTCGTTTAATTATATAAATGTTCATTTCAATACCACTTCCCCATGTAATGTGGTGTCTGTTCAGTAATGACAGATTGGGCATGGTTAGTTGGAACTTTGGGTCTAAATGGATGCCATATGAGCTCCACCTAAAGGAAAAATTGACTAACCAAGTTACATTAGTTAGTATATAACTGAAAATTGTGTGTAGTGTAGTGTGCGGCAGGATAGCTCAGTGGTTAGAGCACCAGATTCCGAAGCAGACGTGCCCAGGTTCGTATCCTGTCCGCGGCAAATTCTGGCCAGTACTTGATGAGTTCCCAATAAGGACGGAACCGGTCTACTGGATGAATTGCCTTTTCTACACTATACAATTCTTAGTTTATACTGACATATGTAAGTAATTAATGGGTCAGGTGTTTATATCAAGACCGCAACCTTGATTATAATAATTGTTATCACCACCCGCGCAACCAATGTTCGTTTAATTATATAAATGTTCATTTCAATACCATTTCCCCATGTAATGTGGTGTCTGTTCAGTAATGACAGATTGGGCATGGTTATTTGGAACTTTGGGTCTAAATGGATGCCATATGAGCTCCACCTAAAGGAAAAATTGACTAACCAAGTTACATTAGTTAGTATATAACTGAAAATTGTGTGTAGTGTAGTGTGCGGCAGGATAGCTCAGTGGCTAGAGCACCAGATTCCGAAGCAGACGTGCCCAGGTTCGTATCCTGTCCGCGGCAAATTCTGGCCAGTACTTGATGAGTTCCCAATAAGGACGAAACCGGTCTACTGGATGAATTGCCTTTTCTACACTATACAATTCTTAGTTTATACTGACATATGTAAGTAATTCATGGGTCAGGTGTTTATATCAAGACCGCAACCTTGATTATAATAACTGTATAGACTAGTTTGGCTTATGTTAAATTGTTCGATTTAATTTACCATTAGCATCGTTCTATAGTAATACATCTAATAAAGACCAACAATAATCTTTCTCATGCCATGACGTTTAACAGATATGTTTTGCGATTTATTGCAATTTTTAGTCAGTGTTCGTGACCTGCATATAAGATCAAGGTAAATATCATCAGCATACCATATGTGTTGTGCACATTAAATTATGTTGCTCTCTAAGTGTGTTTGCTCAAGATGGCCTAGGAAAATCTCAGTCAAAATTGGAGATAGGGTGCTCTCCAATGCCACACCCTCAATTTGTTCGTGGAGGCTTCGATTAAAAAGAAACAGTGCATCTTTATTGCGTAGTGAAGTGGGCTTGGAGATGGTAATATATTTTGGCCAAAATTTGTGCAATAATGTCAACGGATTCTTCGATTGGAACACTTCTGAATAAAGCTGTGACAGTAAAAGAAACCACAACCTTTGTTTAAACATTTATATCTTGAGTTCTGTTAGAAAGCAAAGAGGAATCTGCAACCGAGTAATTATCTAATAGTTTATGCAATGATTCCAGCATACGGTCTTTCCATTTAACCAATATATGGAACAAAGAATTGACTATTGATTATATTGGCGTCATAGGACAAACAATTTTTGTGCGTTTTTGGTAGTGCGTAAATTGTTGGTGTGGATGATCCACCTGGTTAAAGATTTTGGGACAACGGTGTCCGTTAAAATTTTGGTTATATTTGCTACTTTTAACTCAACTTTGTCAATTTCATCCTATTTATGCCTTAAACGCGTGATTTTGTATTTTCATTCAACTCGTTGTTCTATTGTATGTAGAGTGATTTCTCTAATACAACGAAACTCACCCGGCGATCAGCGCTTTTTACTTTGATTTCGGCATTTCTGCTGTTATTTTAAGCATATTTAGCTGTTGCTTTGTCAATTCATGCGGTTCTGTGCGTAGGAACGATATCATCAATAAAGACTCATCAACTAAAGTAGCCTCAAACCAGTTTTAATAATCATTTCTTGTGAGTTATAAGTCGGCTCTTTATTCAAAGATCATTTGCAATGCTTTGTCAAAATCAATATCGCCTTCGTTTGTAGGTTGAATTACATAATTTTGGCCGATCGATAGTGCCTATGTTGTTAGTTGAGCGATTTATATCTTTAGAAGATTAAGCATAGTTTTATTTAATCGGTAATAAATTACATAAATTTTACAATTTCTTCAATATGCTTGTTATGCCTTTGGTCATAAATGTTGGCAGAACATCAAGAATTGCGTTCATGTAAGAATTATAATGTGTATCTTGAGCATAGTATGCGATAAGTCTTTTTACGAAAATGCGCTTTCTGATATTTTCGCCAGTTATTAGGAAGAAAGACAAAGCAAGAAATTTGAAGAAACAGAAAAATGGTAGAAAACCTGGATTTTTATGTGATTTAATACCGACTAATATTGATAGACGCGTGCTTACCATTATTGAGAATTCTTAAAGTAACGTCCAGAATGCGCCGCGGTGAGGCCTCAAACCTAAGCACAACTGCTTCGGAGTCTGTCACTCTAACCACTAAACCATATTGTCATGCACTACATGCAGTTTTCAGTTATATAATAATCTATGTTTTAGGTTGAGCACAAACAGCAATGAGTATATAAATGAAAGTTTTGTGTAGCCTTTAGCAGGTTGGCTCTGTGGCTTGACTCACAGACTCAGAAGCCGAAATGCGCAAACGCGAGCCCTGCCCATCGCAAATACTGGGCAGTACTTGAGAAGTTCCAATTAAGTAAAAAACTGGCCTACATTATGAATTTCCGTTTCTAAATTATATTATGCTTAGTTTTAAACTGTCAATTGTATATATAATAGGCATGGTTAAATATATCAAGCTCACAACCTTGATTTAAATAATTTCAATCATCGCCCGCGCAATCTCGGATAGCTTATTTATGTAAATGTGCTTAACTTATCAGAAATTCAAATAGTTCAGGTGACAATGGAGGCACTATCGATAAGCCGAGAAAATAGAATCTATCTTTCAAATTAAAGCGATATTGATTTTGAGGCAGCATTTGTAGTGCTATTTGAACAGAGTGCCGAGCGAAGTTTATAAAAACAGGTTTATAATTACTTTCGTTGATCTGGCCTCACATCTGAACTCAAACAAATGCGCAAAACGTCATCAATTGGCTAGAAACTCTTAAACACGCTTAAAAATATTAGCAGAAATGCAGAAACGAAAGTACTACCTGCTGATAAATGGGACGGCATTGTTATAACGTGCAAATCAGACTATATGCAAAAGCTGAGGAACGCGTTAAATGACAAAATAAAATACTCGCGTATGGAGCAAAAATCCAATGAAATAGACAAAGTCCAGCGCAGTGTTGTAAGTGAAATAACGATCGCCACAAATGCCGGATAAATGATTTGGTCGTTGCACAGAAGTTCAAACCAGTTAGATTATCCAAACCGACAATGTACGGGCTTTCATAAAGAATCAAAACACACTTGTCCTATGAGACCAATATTATAAATGGTCAGTTAATCATTACATGAATTGACTATACGATAAGTCAATAGGTTGAAACCGTTGCGCAAATTGCTGGATAATTATTTGGTGACTAATTCCTTTGAGTTTGTTAACAGAATTCAAGATGTAAATGTTCGAACCGAGATTATGTTGTCTTTTGATATTTCGTATTTGATTAAACATATTCCAATTGAAGATACCGTTGACAATAAAGTTTAAGCGGTAAACAAAAAAATGTATATCTATCTCCAGTCCAAGGTAATATTCTATGCAATTTTAATACGCACGTAAGATTACAGTTTTGTTTCAATGGAAGAATCCATAAACATATTAAGGGTGTGACAATGCGCAGCCCCTATCTCCGATGTTGATTGAGATATTCCTAGACAAGTTTGAGAAAACATCATTAAATCATGGTGAAAGTAAATGTGCGGAATACTTACGATATGATGATGTCATTTTCTTTGTTCGTAAAAACAGAACGAAGTCCAGAGAACTGCTTCAAGGTTTCAATAAATCCTATAAAACTATCAGATCCGCTTCAGGACATGAGAAGGATTATCATCAATCTTTCTCAGATTTACTCCAAAAGAAGGATACCAATAATAAATTAAGACGAAAAATTTACCAGACACTAACCTAGTCTACACAGTATTTTACTTCAGCAGACTCGTGCCTTTTTAATATAAATTATCGGCATTACGTAGCTGTTCTTCAAAACTTGGCAGATTGGCCAGTCCTGATTCAGAATATAATAAAGTAAAATTTATCAACTTTATGGTGGCAATTCTAGACAATTGATTGAAATCATATGGTCAATACACATCAACAACTGCACATCATTTTATTGAAACCTCGTACGCATGTTTTCCAAACATAGCATTTACAATGATTACTGAATTCCAAAATACAAATTTATTAGCCATATACGAAACTTTATGAATAAACAAATTGCACTCATATTTATGCAAGAACGAATAGCGTATTCGATCATGTTTGGATGCGCCTTTCAATATATATATATATATATATATATATATATATATATATATATATATATATATATATATTCATATTCATTGATAGATACTTGAGAAGAATATGAGATAGAGACAGTTCTTGTATCCGATAAAATTTATTTGTATATCTACACACGAAAATCGTACTACGAAACTTATTCGAGTTAGCACTTTAAAAGAATATGTACATATTTTGATATTTATGATATGCTATAATGTATTATAATAAATAATTGCATATAATATCTAGTGTATTATGATAAGATTTTTAATGATATATATTTAAATTAATATAATATGAAACACTAATTTATTAAACGATGATATTTACAACTTCGTAATTCGTATTTAAATAATATCCACTTAGTTAACTAATGAATTTAACGGAGAAAACGACTTTTTATATGGTTTGTTTCAACAAAAAGTATGAAAAGTAAAATATTTAAATGTGCCCTCTTTGGTTATAACTCCTATATTGTTGTCATTTTTTGGAGGTAATTAATTTGAATAAAGTCAGTCAACTTGACTATAATTTGTTATTTATGAAATTGAACAGTTAAGTAACGTTGCATTTGAAATTAAATTTGTGTCAAACGATTAAGGCCTCGGCTTAGAAAATTACAGAAACCCAAATTTGTAATACTTGGGAAGAAAATCGATCTTCTGCATTGACGCTTTGCCTATATTAGGTAAAGGTACGACGGTGTCAACCATGTCTCGATGGCCGATCGTACATGGGCTAACGGGGCTATGGCGGTGGTGTCACCAGGGCGTGGTGGATTTCCGACCGGCAATCGGATCTCCTATAAAATACCACATGAGCCCGACGACGGCACCATGACTCGGCGTGTGCTCCCCGCCACAAAAGGGATCAACAGCCACAGAATTACATGAACTCCTGGACAGTACCCCGTACTTCCGAATGGCGAATGAGCTCTCAACAGCCACCGGCAACCATGCAACTTTATGCTGCCTTGCAGACTGTGCTTGGATGTGCAAAGGCTAGAGGTGCGTCCTCGATCAAAAAACCGAGTGGTGAGGGGACACCATTTGTACTAAATTCCCAAGAAACTCCATGAAATGTCATTGGAGCCGACTTATCCTCCAAAAGGAGTCAGCCGCAGTAAAGCAAGTATATTAGGCATTGCGTCAGCATTAACCAGGTCTACTAATCGATTACGTAAATGCCGAAAATACAACTATCGCCTCCTTCAAGAAGTCCAATTTTATTACATGTCTGGTGTTCACCTTTTATGCGTCGATTTTGATTAAACCGATAGAAGCGATCTTGTTAGCAACCTTTTAAAATGAAAAAATCTTACTCAACATTGCCTAGAGCGATTTAAAAGGTTAAATTAACTAATTAAATTAATTAAAATCAAAAAACCAACTTTTTCGCCTTTCCTAGCGCCAACACCATATGCCGAAGTGTACTTGTACACAAAATCTTCGAAAAAAGGGTCTGCGTCGATTACATCTCATAATTACCCTAACATTAGGAATGTTTATGGCAACATTTCGAAGCTGGGGCGATCGATATCACGGTTAAAACACACGGTTTAAATCTATTGAACGTAAACAAAAAAATGATAAATTTGACCCATCCATAAGTGAGATGTTGCCAGTTCGTGTCCCGGTGACAGTAATGTTTCCAACAGAGTGATTGCATAGAAATAACGAGAGCTTGGTTCAGTTAACCAGATGCATTTGTGAACTAAAACTCCCAGCATTGGACAATATATATAAAACAGAGATCTGGATAAGCACGTACTTAGGCACATACACATACACAAACACACGAACAAACAAATCACCAGTATATATTAAAATCATCTTTGAACTTATTGTGTTTATTTTACTGAGGATTATGGGTATTGCATAAAAAATCCTCAAATTTTGGTAATTCCCAGTCATATTTTGCATTGAAAGCATCCAATAATCCACCTGATTTGGAGTTCGATGTTTAAAAACGAAGTATTCAACTATTAAGAAAAAGTTCTCTCCTATGTCAGCTTTGCGTATTTTAAAATGATGACGAATTCGTTTCGTCAGTAGTTCGCCGGTTCGGTCAGCATAACGTACTGAGCATCTGTTGGATTTGTGTAAATTAACAATTTTGGACTGTTCAATTGCAGGAAGCTTATCGTCTACATCTACGTTAAGCCGGCGAATAGTAGTAAAAACAAATATCAATTGTGTATTAGGTGTCGGAGAAGTCACCTGCTTTTAGTATTTCTGCGGGTAACTGTCAAATTAATTATGCGAAAACATGGTTGGGCTCATATTTTTACAAGATTATATTTCAATGCCCATATGAATGTGAATGCATTTGGTACGCAGCCTGTGCGCTACTTTGCTGATAACGAAACATTTAATCAAACGCATGGCTACGGATTTTGAAGAGGATTTTCATTTTATCATTGGCAAATACTCGCGGTATTGTCTAAATAATAAATATTATATCCTTTGCTCCGATAGCGCTAATGTAATGTGGTATTATTTGCTGATTATTTGTCGGCCAACATTTCGCTGAAGTACAATCTGAAAGAGGCAAAAACTGTAATTTAAATAAATAATAACGTGCGATTAATGGTAGTTGCGATTTTGTGTGTGAATAGTTAAATAAAATAAAAAAGTGGTATTTTTCTCAAGTTCTAAAAGTGGACCTAAAGAATTAAACGAACATGGGTTGCGCGGGCGGTGATAACAATTTTTGTTAATCAAGATTGCGATCTTGATAGAAATAAATGACCGATTATGTAAAATTATTTTTCGGTATAAACTAATTATTGTATGTAAATAATAAGTCAGGTGATTATATCGAGATCGCAACCTTGATTAAAAAAAATTCATTTAAAGAATTTTTATTTGCACATGTACGAGCTATGTTTTTTTCATTGCGAACAACAATGTTATGCTCTTAATTGCATAGATTTATGAAAAATTGTGTCATTAAAAATAAAAAAAAGTATTTATTTTAGTAAACTTTAGTTACCTGTCGGACCTGATACCTTGGATTATGCACACGTTCAATCTGAGTTGGTGTGTTGTCTTGTAAACTTTCAATGTTACTTAATGCATCATTTTGATGATGATAATGATGGTGTTGGTGATGATGATGATGGTGATAACTTTCTTCAATACTCATATCCACACCAAGTTGTATCTTATGATTGATATCAATGGTATTTTGCTGTGCGGATTCATTGGAAATCTGTCCACTGATTTGGTGGTTAATATTGAATTTTTTCCCCGTGTTCTGTTGAATCGGGTGCAATTTATCACCGATGCTGTGTTGCATAAGTGATTCATTGCACTGACGCAAACTGGGCTGCATTTCAAATGCCTTTTCAACCTGATGTTGGTTAACAGGGCTTCGGTGTAAGTGTTGGGCAAAATTTCCATAATCTCCACTGCCATAGTTGTCGCTTATTCTGCTTATTCCACCAAACGACCATAAGCTGCCCAAAGTGCAATCCCCTCTTGTTGTACTATAAGCACCGCCGTAAATAGGTTGCCTCATTGAGGCATTGAGATTGTCACATTGGCGCAGAAGTCCAATTCTGGCCGCGATAAGCATATCCAAATTGAGTCGCAATTTTCGTTCATCTGATCGTGACCAACAAGGACCAATCATCAAATTGTCAATAGCTTTCATATCTATATCGAAAGCGGAGTGACTGAGCAAATCAGGCGCATTTAACTTTTGGTTCGTGCATTTAGCGGGTGTTTCAGCATCGGCAACTACACGTGTAACTCCTTGAGACCAAGAATACGTCAAAATAGAATAAATTATGTCAGGTACGGAAATGGAGAATGGGAAAATACAGATAACCTATTAGAGAAATTATTTGGAATAAAAATTCGAAGCTTATTTGTATTTGAGTGATACAACAGAAAAAGGATAGAGCAAAAATGTGAAGTATTATAAAGCAAAATTTTTCAAAAATTAATTTTCCGATCCACCACTAATTTGATAAGAATAACGTAGAAATTACAATATGCATTTGCGAGGTTTATTTAATCACGAATCCCGTTTTATTTAACCAGTCATCGAGCAATGGGATTGGTGTTTATTTCAGGCTCGCAAACTTGATTTAAAAAATTTTTACCACCACCCGCGCAATCGTTGATTGATCAGTTGTATTACAATATTCTGTCACCACATTTACCACTCCCTTTGGTTACTCTGGTTTAAAATAATTATATCTATCAAACAAATCTAATTTGGATCATTGAATATTTGCATGCGTTCTATTAATTGATGCAAAGTAAAGAAAGTAATAATATGAGCTAATTTGAAACAAATTATGAGCAATTTTCACCCCCCTCTGGCTGCAGCTTTAGACCTGGAACTATTTCCAATTGATCAACTTAGAGAAACTGTTTAGGATTTTCGTATTCGGGATAAATTTACAATTTTAAACCTTAGGTTTAAAACCTCACATTTCAATATTTTTAATAAACAACTCTTAAATTACAAATATTTGAAATCTGCTTATAACAAAATTGACTTTGGAACGCGTGCTACATTAAAATTCTTAGTTCCATGCCCGTGTGCGAATGAGAAAAGACATTTTATCAAATACAATAAACGTCTCATTTTCAGTGTCTCTTCAATTATAAACAAATGAAAATGATTTTAGCCAAAACAAATGAAAAATTAAACGGAAGCCACAGTGACAGATAGACGAACATCCAATAAATTTTATGCACCCTTCCCAGTTTTTCTGCTTGTGTTAACCAGGCTGCGGTTTTTCATTCACCTCCGTGCATAACGTTCTGAAGCATTTCTGCTATAAACTTTCGTCCGTATGTGGAAAGCGATATCTATTTAACATACATACGAGATTTTACTTGTGTTGCGCTATTGCTCAGGTGTATAAACCATTCTGTTTCACGTAGACGTTTAAATTTCAATTTTTACTCTGGTTATTATCCGTCTGGTCTAACACGTGGAATACTTTCTTTGTATCTTCGCACATGGGAATAGCACCATTTGGAAAATATTTAATTTTATTTTTAGATGATTTGTGCAGTCAATAATTTTAACTTGTTTTTTTTCGCCGCATAAATTCATTGTAAATCATAGCGAATATTCAGATCCTTATAAAAACATTTATGGACCGCATATTTTACACAGAGTACTCAGTTGTCATTACAACCTTACTCATGCGTTGTTTCCACTTTACAATCGAATCCCGGATCCATCCATATCCAGAACCAAATGGAACCCTGTTCGATTCTAAAAGTTAACACCTTATGGTGACAATAAGTCCTCTACGCATGCGTATTAAAATATTATTAATAACTCAGCCACGCAAATTTAAAAAACCGACATTCTCTAAATAGAAAGAAATATTGACTTCATTTAGTAAGCAAATGTTATTCCAAAAGCAACAAATATGTGTGAAATACATAATATTCCAATAATTATACTAAGCAAATAAAGATCAGATTGTATAATAAAAGTATCGCAAATGATATTGTTAATAAATTTTAAAATTGAAATTATTGTACATTCTAAATCTTGGCGAACATTTTAATTACAAGAAACTATTAGATATCTAGATGTAACCAATAATAATTTTTGCAGCATTTTTCTGGAAACATTAGGCTATAAAAATTAAGATTTTAAATCTGTAAAAAACTATTTTCAGATATGAATGTATGAAAATATTGAGATAGTAAAAGAGCGTGTTCGCTTCATTTTAGATCTGATTTACTACAGGAGAAATAATATGAATTAATTTGGTAAAACTAAAAAAGAAGATCCATAAAAATGGAAATAAAGAAATATTAGTTCTGAATTTGAAAATATAAATGGACGGAGAGCATAAATAAATGCCGTTTCTACGGGAATCGACAACGCCCTAGGCATAGCGTTGAACGAACAAACAGCAAAATTTGACGTCAGTTCAAAGAACTTACGAGGCAAAATGGGTGGTTTGTCAAGTTTTTTCTTATTTACAGACAAATCGAACGCAATCTGCTTGGCTCTCGACTGTTGGCTGGTTATTGCGCAGTCATTGGTTATATTTTGATCAATGCCATTAGTAATTACTTGAGTGTCTGACATCGTCATCACACTTTGTTGGGTTAAGTGAGCTTGATTGACGGAGTGGTTTCCATGAGCATTTGTACTCATATCATCTGCAGAATGTTGTGCACATAAAAATAAAAAACGCGAATGATAATAAACAAAGCATTAGAGAGAAAATTTCTATTTTATTATTTCTATCTTTCTGCTTCTTACTTTATTATTTCACACCTTGAATGTCTTAAGTGCCACTTACGCTCTTATTGCAGATAGATTTAAGGATAATAGCGCCTACTTTTCGTAAGAGCACGCTGGAAACAGTATATAAATTTCGCCGAATACAGAATAATAGTTTCAGTTTAAAAAATATGTTATGAAAATTCGAAATTTACTATTTTGCAATTAGAGCCATATATACCATTTTAATGAAATGGTAATAAATTTTCTATAGGGGTTTACGGGAAATGACACGGATCGAGACAACAAATATAGTATTATTTAATTTTAGATACAAGAAATATTTATTAGTATTATTTTAAGAAGAGTAGTGACGGAATAAATTTTATTGAAATTTTACCAGCATGACGACGTGTGTACGAAAAACTTCGGCTAGTTACAGCAACAATAGAAAATTCCAGGCTTTTCTATTTTTAGCTGAGAAATAATATATATATATATATATATATATATATTGCATACCTAGTAATTAATTAGTTAAATTTGTTCCATAAGAATATTATTCCAAAGGTATAATAATCTTATGTAAAATGCATCTTTGTAAAAGGCCTTTCTCGTCAGCAGGAGCCGGTACTTCTCCTTATACCCACTATATATTTGGTCAAAAATGTGGTACAAAGCAACAGTACAATTTAAAATACGAATGTGTATTCAATTAAAATTCAAAGTCAACTCACTAAATATATTGTACGCCGAGTCTGCAATGGGTAACAACAAATTAGATTTCCAAATACCGAACCTAAACATGGCACCAACGCAATAGTTTACACAATACCAAAACAATAACAAGCACCAAAATTATGGAGTTTAAAATAAGCAAAGTTTTCATAAAATTAAGAAATGCGCCACTATTTTAGCACCTGTTACTCTAGCAAATCCATACGCTCTATCCTAAAATTCATGCTGACATTAATATATGCTCCTGGTCCAATTTGAATTATTAACTGCAAGTTATCCAAAGTAATATTTTTGAAACTTAAATTGTTTCATAGGCGGTGCTCACATTGTGTTGAGCATAAGACCGAACAAAAGTGTGAAATATTTTGTTAATTATATAAAGTTTTTGGCCACTAGCTAACATTTAATTGTGACTGAATTCTATTAGGCGTTTATTTCGATGTTATTGCTGTCAAATTCACGTTCAGCTCCAATTCAATGTTTTACAGACTGGAACCGAATTTCATCTTATGTAATTTGAAATATTTATTATTTTCTTTATCCAACTTTCAGATTAGATATAAAATGATAATTTAGATTGACATTTACTTTGCCAGTATCCGGTGGTGAAATCTGATAAGGATAGAATGTTGGTCTACTTAAAATATTATCATCAAGATTGTTAACTAAGAACTAATTTTTAACTTCTGTCGTGTGTAAAACTTAATTGGCATTAAAATAAGGAATACTATAAATTTAAATATCTCTATATTGCATGAATTAAAAAACAAAATACTACAAGTATCTTCGTTTATGAATTATAGAGTTACGATCGTCCGTCCGTCATTCACAAGAGAACTCATTAGTTTATTATTTAAAAACCATAAATACACTATATACAATTATTTTTCTTAGAACATTTTGATAATCCAAAAACTAAAAGTAAAATTAAGAAATTTCGTATATATTTTCAGTGTAGCAGTGAAGATATTTCGCTGTGCGATATTTGTGTTTAAAGTGGGCATTAGATTATTTCTGAGAACCAAAAATAAAATATATAACTCAATTAGTGTGGCGATCTCGGTATAGGCAAAAAGGATATATCATTCAAATTTCGCCAAGTAATTCAAATATTTAAAAGAATATTTTTTTCTAAATCATATACCATTCTCCAGTTATCCATCTATTGTCTATCAATAATAAAATTTTCGAAATAAATGGTGTAATAAACCAGAAATTTATTATAAAGTATGTAAATTATTACTAAAATATGCAACATTTTTCTCGTCGGAACTACAATATTTGCTATTTGTAAATACAATCTTGAGAATTAAAGGTGAAGAAGTACATATATTATGCAATAACAAATGGAAGTCTCTAAACGCATACACAAAAGCACGCATGAACACACATGCACGATTAGCCTGTCAATTCGCTTAATGTATAAACTAATGTAGTTTAATTATCTGTTGTAGGGACGTTGCAAATGACTGCTTCCACATCGCGTAACTCATTTTAGATTTTTATTTTGAAAAGCACCTGCAAATTCGACTGGTTTGGAAATTGATTTTTATTACCGGCGTGTTCAGCGATTGTGGAAACTTACGTTCCTTTGGCAGATATGTTTAGTCTAAAGTATTATAGTAATCAGCCAATGCGTCCTATATAGAAGACTAAGTATAAATAAAAGATATGTGACTGTTCGATTGAAAGTATATAGTCCACTACATTTATGTCTAGCAGGCGTTTTTTTATTAAATAATCATTTGTCTATCACGCATCCCAGTGGTCCATGGTTCTTTATTAGTCGAGTTGATATTTCTAATGATGTACCCCAGTTAAATGAGAAACTAACATATATTATCTTTTTTTGAGTACGGCATCACTGTTTTTGTCGTTTTTTATAATTTAAATATGCTTCAAAAAATCTTTCCGTATTCTTGTTATTTAATAAATTTGCTTTGAGCATCATAAATTCTTATCATTAATATTCCTCAGCACAGATTTACTTTATTCTTTAAGATAAAAATAATTCCCAGCTTAAAATATACAGTAAGGTAATATTATTTATGATACTGCTATTGAATGAATTAAAGGCTAATTAAACTTTATTCTTCTCTAAGTATAATTTCTTCATAAATAATTTCTTAATAATGTAGAGGTTGTTGAAACGTATATATATTTTTTTTAAACGTCTTAATTGTGCTCCGAAATTTTGAAATTTCTCAGAACACGTACTGGTATTATATTTAGACATCCAAATGGCAGGATAAATTATTCATACATTTTCCAATTTGTTATTGCAGGAGCTCATCACAGACCTATACGGGCAATAGGCGGAGCTCCTTTACTATCTCATCATGATTTTTTTTAAATATAAAAAAATATATATTTCTCCAACACTAAAATTTAATGAGATTATTACCTCCATTAAACTAAAATAATACTTCTTGAAGCGCGAATTCGGTAATTAAATTTGACCAATTGCAGTCAAATTTGCAGATGAAAGTGCATCTACGTAGAAAAAGCTGCTATAAATTATGTGCATTTAGTTAGTATAGGTGAAACATTGCGTAGCATAGCAACTGCAACACGTCTGTTAGGCTGTGATTTCGTCCATAATGGACATTTCCCTGCCAAAATTGGTGCAACTAGAAATCGGACTAACGATAATTTGGTTTCGATTCCTACATTTCATTTATTGTGCTGATTCTCAGCGAGTTGCACTCGCGAGTTTTTGCTTTGCTTTATCAGTTTCGCAAAGAGCCGATTGATGCCCATTTCCAAGTACGCATCGATCTGGTCTTCGTTTTGGATGGGTGCGGATTCGTCTGTTTCTTCCGAAGGCTTCAACATTGTTCGCACTAAACACTGGAAATAAAGTACACTCTAATCTTCGTTGATTGGCGACGTTTCGAAACCTGATTTCCGGTCCAATCATCAGCCGTTATATCACATATATATACACAACAAAATACTCATAATATGCATGATGATGGAATCGGAAATCAGGTTCCGAAACGTCGCCAGTCAACGAAGATTAGATTGTACCTCATTTCCAGTGGTTAGTATGAACGATGTTGAAGCCTTCGGAAGAAAGGTAGGAATCCCTACCCAGCCAAAACAAAGACCAAATCGATGCGTACTTGGAAATGGGAAGCAGTTGCGTCTTTACGAAACCTATAGGGCAAAGTAACAACTCGCGAACGCAAATCGCGGAGAGTCAACTTACGAAACTCGCACTGCGCAACAATCCTTCAAATCATTCAATTCACTATGCAAAGGGACTCAAGAACTCCACACTGTATTCAGTGTTACTCAGACTTCTGCCTGATCAATCATTTGGTTTTACTTCAAACCAAAATTATAAAAATGCAGTCACAATCTCTTCTTAAATGCAGACGCCACATCAACCGGGTGGATGGTATTTATTTATAGTATTGCTGCACAGTTTTTAAAATACTATGTGTATTCATAAGGATACGTAAATATGTAAACTTGCGTTTCAAATTTTTAATATTAGTTGTTGTAAATTTGTGTTGAAGACTAATATTCTCTATTAGAAGAGAATTAATATCATTCTTAGAACTTTGTGTTAAAAAGCCATTCTGCTATAATAACTGACTAATGATCAAGAGCCTACTTACACGCGCTCAGTTTGTTGATTCTTCTGTCGATCGTTAGATAAGTCGTTTGTTGCAGAGGAATACAATATTCCTACTCATCAGGCAAACTTAAATAAGCTATCCTAATAACCTCTAACAATATATAGAGGTTTAAATTGAAGCAGATAAATAGAGGGAAGACCGGAATGTTACAGCTCTTAATTGTGCAGACATTTAAACTATCTTCCAAATCAATAAAGTATTTAAACAATTCTGAACAATGTTTCAACTGGGGCGATGTGTTTCATAATGACTGATCGGGGGTGGCTATTTGGAAATTTATGCCAGAAAAGACGCAATGTTCACACTAATTTTCATAAATTTCAAAGTCACATAGAAATTATAATAAAGTGATACATCAATTTGTAGAGTTAAAGTCTTTTAAATAACACTGACACTGTAGCTTCAATTAAAATAATACATGCATAAACTCTGAGTTTTATTACTAATTGTTTGTTTCAGGTCATGTAAAATAATATATAGATATCAGGATTAATTCCATATAAAAATAAGTTAAGGTAGCAATATAGGAGTAAGAGAAGTGGTGAAAATAATTGAAGCTGCAGAAGCATTGCAGGTGTGAATGAGAATACATTTCAATAATGAAACACTTTGCCACCAGAATGGTTTATTCAGGTTCGGCCGTCCATTTCGCCAACTACAGCATGTTGAGGTATTTGCTCATAGACACCTTCATAGACTTTAGACTTTCTAAATTAGCTGTAAAGTTTAGTGTACGTCAGCCTGTTTGTGAAAGTCAGTAAATAGTCTGTAGTTTCTATGAATTGAGTTCCCGCACGACTGCCGAAGTATTTACCATAATCAAGTTTGCGAGCTTGATATTAGCACCTGACCCATTAATTACTTACATGCATGTCAGTATAAACTAAGAGGTGTATAGTGTAGAAAAGGCAATTCATCCAGTAGACGACCGGTTTCGTCCTTAATGGGAACTCATCATGCACTGGCCAGAATTTGCCGCGGACAGGGCTCGAACCTGGGCACGTGTCTGCTTCGGAATCTGGTGCTCTAACCACTGAGCCACCCTGCCAAAGTATTCTTATAACAGAGTTAATTCCAGTGCATATTGCGAGTGTATAGGAAGTTAGATATTTTGTTTTGGATATGAACGCATACCAACGAGAAGACTAATACTTTTAAAGATTCCCATTTTTGTAAATGGGCCTTCGTTTCTTTGTAATATTTTCTGTTGTTTTTCATAAATAATTCTTTCACATTTTTATCCAGCTTTATAGAGTTTTTTTGCACATGCCCTATTGGCGATGCTTAGTGAAAAATAAACATTTAAAGCAACATTAGCATAACAAAAGAATAAAATTAACTTCAGTTTAATTTCAATTGCAAAAATGACCTAACTCGCATGCCATTCAAGTGAGCTTACCTGTGAAGCTCAATTGATCTGGATTTTCATTCATACTGCCTTTTTGACTGGTTGGCGTCTCGCCTTGTTGGCGGTGATGACGTTGGTGACGTTTTTCTGTTTCGTTTTGCATCCTTTGTCTGTTTTTACGGTTAGTCGCACAACCGTGCACTCGTTTACGCAATCCTCCATTGTTTACATCACTAATACTACTACTGCTAGATGTACTGGTGCTAGTGCAAGTCACGCATTGGTCATTATTGGCAGTATTCAGTATACTTTTGTTTATCTTACACTTATTTGTGTAGTGTTTGTGATGATTAGCTTTTAATGCTGACTGCTGGCGATATTCTACAGCTAATTGATCATCAGAATCAGACGAGAAAGATGACGTTGTCGACGTTGACGTTGAAGTAGACAACGTTGCTCCAGCAATACAACGCCTTCTTGCTCGAACTTTATTTCCATTTTGATTAGAAAAGTGTTGCTCTCCATGCATCTGCTCATGGCAATGAGACTTCTTAACGGCCCATTCAAGTGAGGCGTCACTTGACGTCTCGCTATCACTTTCCACACAAGGGTTATTCACATTACTAGCACTTATGCTACTTGAACTACTACTATTACTGATGCCGTTGCTGTTAATTCGTTTGGTCTTAGCTGATGAACCTTTGCCAAGTCGTGAAGAGGTTGTTGAACTTGTTGATGTGCTGGACGAATCAGACGGCGCGGGGTAAGATCTGCGATCGTGTTTGACTGTATCTCTACCACTGGCGGTGGTATGTATGCGCTTTTCATTTTTGACACCTCCATTTTCTTCCGACAATGAAGAGGAGGACGAAGAAGATGACAACATTAATGCCGACGTCGACAAGATGTGAGTTTTTCCACATTTTCCGTGATGTCTCCTTGATGCGCGATGGTTCTGCGGTTCATCAAATTGCTTTGAATGTTTTTTACTATGCCTGTGCTTAGGACTTTGTCTGCCGTTATCATCCCCAGTTGAGTGATCATTTTCATTAACATAGTTGCCCACCAGATGACCTATAGATGATTTTTCGTTGCGTTCAATTTCTGTTGGTCGAACTGCCGTAATTGGCGTGGTCGAAGGGCAGTTTGGGTTAAGAAGTATTGATGTGAGTCCACCTAAATAGTGAGTGTGAAATAGGAAAATAAACACAATAAATAAATAGAACCAATTCAGTTTTAAATTAAAAGCTTTTCAAATAATTGGATGACACCATTGGGGATGCCTGTTCGCTTTTAAAATATACATTTACTACTGTAGTCAATATTTGTCAGGTGTTATACAGATCTAACCCAATCGTTTCTTAGTTTGATTTTGTTTGCTACTAGTTGCTAAGGGCAACGATTTGGCAACACGTATGTTAAAATACTAGATCAATTAGTTGTTAATGCAACTTGAATTCCCAACCTAAGCTTTACTAATAAACAAAAAACCATTTTTGTTAAACTTCAGGAATACAAATAAATCAGTTTAAAACAAGACAGTTGTACTGAACGATTATCAAGTAAATTTTCTCTCTAATGCGAGACTTGCAGAAGATAAAATTTTTAATGTGCTGTCCTGCGAAAATTGATGTATTCACGCTTTATTTTTAATCGGTCCTTGCAAGTCGAAACAGATTACAACATTTTCAGTACTTTTTTCAAGAAACGCGTTTGTTGTACATAGAAATAGAACTAATAAATATCAAATGACCGATTGTCAAAGAACATCTCGTAGTTGGTATATCCTTATAAATTTCTAACTTTATGTGAATAAAAACATCTGACCCATTATGCACACATATTTTTCAGTATAATCTAAGTATTGTTTAGTGTTGAAAAGGGAATAAATTCAGTAGACGGGTTTCGTCCTTATAGGAAACTCATCACATGCTGTTCGGAATTTGCCGCGGACAGGACTCAAATCTGAGCACGTCTTCTTCGGAATCTGTTGCGCTAACCACTTAGACACTCTGCCGAAAATTCTGGATGAATTCCCTTCTAACATTTTGGCAGGGTGGCTCAGTGCTTAGAGCACCAGATTTTAAAGCAGATATGCCTGGATTCGAGCAATGTCAGCGGAAATTTCTAGCCAGTACGTGATGAGTTCCCAATAAGGATGAAATCGGTCTACTGGATGAATTGCCTTTTCTACACTATACAATTTTTGTGCTAACAAATGTATGTACATAATGTGTTAGATATTTCCATCAAGATCGCAACCTCAATTAAATTAATTTTTTTCACCGCCCGCGCAACCAATGTTCGTCTAATTTAATCTAAATGTGCCTTTATGCACAAATCTGTGTAACTATTTATATACCTACGTTTGTGTGGTAGTATGTCTACCTGCATGCTTTCTTAATTGACTATAAATCTGCCCACCAAACTTTGGTGCTCTAATTGTCATTCACTACATCGATCTGAATGAATGACTGTACACCTGTCTACGTGGTTCCTATGTGTCTCCGTGTCTGAAAGTGATAATATAATTATGCATTTAAAATATTTTACCGGTAAAAATATTCATTTAATAATTTATGCGATTGTGTATTATGTATTACGGAACTAGTAGCAAGTTATTTTAGATAGGACCAGCAGGATACGCCATAGGCAGCAAGAACAGAAGGTTTAATCTCATGATTACTTGTGTATCCGTAATCATTAAATAATCGTAGTTACTTTGCTTTGATTTCGAAATTCTATTTGAAATGTGAATTTGTTTGATAGACATATGCAATGTGTGCCCGTTTTCACAATTGTTGTTTCTTGTGAAATTGCCATCAGATACGAACACTGAAGGTTCTCTATCATATTTAGTTAGCTTTCCTTAATGTTTCCCAGCTATAATGTTATTTAATTCAAAGTGATGCCGGTTTTGCACGGAACACTGTTAACAGCCACATTGCTTGGTTTTACACAAATTGTAAACCTTGAAATAAGCTTCTTTCTTTAAATCAAGTTTGCGAGCTTGAAGTGAACACCGAACCCATTGTATCTAACCAGTCGTCGAACAACAAAACAAAACTACCACCAGCCTTTAGACCTTCCATGATCATCATCCGAGTACGACGGCAAACTGACTATCGAGGATCAAACGTCATTGAATATATATGGAAATCAATGTTAGATATGCGGCTTTCACATCTAGCAGTCTCGCGTACATTGAACTTGACTGGAAATGTCGGCTGCACAACTTCTATGCAGTCACGAACATTAACTGTTTGCAGCTTTAACCAAATATAAATATATAGGCATTACAATTTAACAGTAATTGATTGCGCGGTTGGTGGTAACAATTCTTTAAATCTATTTTGCGAGCTTGAAGTAAACACCAATCCCATTGTATTTAACCAGTCGTCGAACAACATAACAAAAACTACCGCCAGCCGCAACGCACTGACGCGTTTCGACCTTCCATGATCATCATCAGAGTACGACGGCAAACTGACTATCGAGGATCAAACCGCATTGAATTTATATGGAAATCAAAGTTAGATATGCGGCTCTCACATCTGGCAGTCTCGCGTACATTGAACTTGACTGGAAATGTCGGCTGCACAATTTCTATGCAGTCACGAACATTAACTGTTTGCAGCTTTCGCCACACATAAGCTGTTTTAAACTAAACTAGAAAGCAGACTTAATTAACAAACTCATGTGATATATTTCGTTAAATCAAAAAATAACTTCATTGCAAAGTATATAGAAAATAAACATGCAATTGTGTATTAGATTTGGCCGACCTAGTAGCACATTGGTTCAAATAGGACGAGAAGTGTGTATTAAAGTCGGCGTGAATGAAATGTATAATCTAATGTTCACATGCGTTTCTTGCTTACACACACATTCGTATAGGAGATTGTACCGTCCAACTGCCCTAAATGCTCTAACGAAATATATAGTGGGTATAAAGCGTAGAACCTGCCCCTACTGACGAGTCGTCACTTTGAATGAAACGCATATGTAAATTACATCAAAACGTTCGTTTATGCCAGCTGTCGTTTATCCTCCTAGTCCTATCTGAACACGTTTGTTACTATGTGCAAAAAACACCTAATACACAGTTGTATATATATTAGTTCTTCGTCACAAACAGTATCTAACTTTTATATATAAAATTTATTGATGTCATGATTCCCGCTAAATGTGGTCACTGAAACCTATCTAGGCCAATGTGTATGGATTTGATGAAGTAACAGGTGTTCAGAAGTAATTGTAGTTCTTAAATTTAGTGAAATTTAGCATGTCACGTACAGACTCGGAAACCATAATGTTGGTACCATGTACATATTCGGCAACCATAGCGTTGGTATCAGGTACTTACTCAACAAACCTAGTGCCTTTACCCTTCTCAGCCTCGGTAAACGTTATACATCGTGAGTTGGCTTTGAAGAAGCAATTTCGGAAAGTTTAGTCAAAGTTAACTCCACTAGTGCTTTTATACATATTCGTATAGGAGATTTACCGACCAATTGTCTCATATTCATTAATAAAATATATAGTAGGTATAGCATGTATTACCGGCTCCTACTGGTGAGTCGAAACTTAGCCAAAATGTAAGTGTATAGAGGAAAATACCTTTAATTCATGCTGAAAAGTTTATCATTTTGGTCCTATTTAAATTCATTTGTTACTGGGAACGCAATACCTAATGCACAAGATTTAAATTCATTTTTCAGTTAGGGTGAAGCACAACATGCAGTTTCTTCTTATTCTAAATGAATGTTTTATAACTGCATTTAAGTAATACTTCTATAATTGATTTGTGGGAAAAATTTAGCCAACTCTTGGTATTTTCATCTGCAGAATGTATATAGTTTTGGAAGTATCACATTAGGAGGAAAACGTTTCTTCTTCAATCTACCACAAAATGAGCAGTGATTATTTCAAAAATACTTCGTAAATTTTACTATAGATAGCTGGAAAGGTGATATCCCTAAGAGCCTAGACCAATAAGGTGGAAGACGTCAGACCACATCACTGCATCCTGTCTGCCACCTGAAAAACACGAACGTTTGCTATTCCAGTTTTATCTTTATTAGTGAATGTACGTTGTGGAGGGATAAAGTGACCGTTACCTTGAATAATGATAGTGTCAAGCAACGAAATAGTTTCACAAGATGTGCTATTTTTCCAGTCATTCACTGACGATGTATCGGTGGCCTGTCTTGCATTCTGTCTAATTAGCATCTAGATGCTCAGATAAAAAGGGCTTAAAACAAATTGAGCAAATGAATTGATTCGTAAAGCTCTTCAGGCTCTGAAAATTGTAGTTCATCATCTTCCTATGAACTAAATGTTTTAAAAGGTAATATTTTATCAAGGATAGTTCGCTAAAGCTTTGCATAACTTAACCTATTTTATCAACTTTAGACGCACACGAGATGTACAGAAGATAGTTGATAACGGCCGAAGAGAACGAGAAGAAAGGTAAACAAAGCTGTTAGCCAGAGATGGTTAAGAGTTAAATTAATAGTCGGTCACAGTGAAGACACTGAAGCAAATTTGTTGTTACAATCTATTTTAACTGGGTTTGCCACCTATTCTATCCTACAAGAAAAACAATTTGTCATCGCATATTCAAACTCGATTTAATATAAAGTTTTATTTGAATTCCAGTAAAGCTTTTAGGTGTAGGTCAAATTTGAATCTATTATAGGCTACCTCAGTTTCATTAGATGTAAACAGTTACTAAAGCTTGCTATAATTTTACTTAAGTAAAGCCTTCGAACTTGAAATTAAAAATGCTCCATTTTCTAACCAGTTGCAGAACACGCAAGAATTAGCCAATTACACTCCGTCTATCGGCGACAGACCAGTGCAAAACATTACTTGAAAGGATAAAGTAACAGTAAATATGTTATTTTGGAAAGAATAAAAGCAGTTTTCGTCATCAGTGGCCTTGTTGACATTTACGTAACTGGAATGTCGGCTGACTTTATTTTGGATCATAAGAATGGAATACAGCCCACACTACATTAGCGCGAATTATTCACATTAGGAATTATCGATTTCAAAACTTTGATGTAGAACTCTATGCAAATTATGTTCGCTTTCTTGAAAACAATATCACACGCTTTTCTAACCAGCCGCTACATATTCCGCCAGTAATTTCATCATTAATTTCATGAATTTCCATTCCTAATCTCCTATTAATTTTTGAAAGACTCAATTTTAGCGTGATTTCTATGTTACCTGACAATTTGATTTCTCTACTGTTTGTCTGAAACACATTAAAATAATGACTATTTATTTTCATTTGTGAGATGTGTTGACGGATATAACTAAGTTTTTTTTCTCATTAGCCTTATAAGCCTCGAAATACATAGAGTAAAACTAAAAAAATTCTCGCTTATTTAAAGAATTGTCCTTGCAGTGAAATATAGAGTAATAGAAAGGGGTTCATGAAAATCGGCACAGACAAAATATAACAATTAATCTAATATATATAAATGAAAATAATTGGAATTTAAACTACCATAATTCCAGAAATAAATAATTAGACATGTATCTTCTAATGACGGAAAATCATAATAATTCTAAATTTAGAAAAAGTATGAAACTTTCATGAGATATCCAATTTTATGCAAGCAATTCGAGTACCAAGAAGAGGTTTCAATAGAAATCCAAAGTAATTTGTCCACCAACATTTACGAAAATTTAAAGAGCAGCATTGCGGCAATTGTGCCATTTAAAAATCAAATATATAAGACATATTGATCCAATTGTAATACAGCAAAAGAACCGCCAAGTCCTACTTATGATGAAAGGTACACAATACAACCGGAAATCTACCACTAATGAAAAATAAATTTAAATGCAGCTTTGTTGTTGGTACATATAATAAAAAATGGTTCTTTTCAGAAAGAAACTAAACTTTACAGTAGTTCTGTACTAGACAGGATAAGTCTGCAACCAGAATACGCATCGTTAGCAGAACAGCTTCAAAATCATCTATATCATCTTTAAAATATTTTACAGATTTCCATGTAGAAGGATAGACGTGTTAAGCACAATTTGTAGAAACGAGATTTATCAAACCGATCACACTGTGTTAGCGGCAGAATCAACCTTACCTATATATTTACAAATATAAGTAAATACTATATATATTATAATTATATATATATATATGTGTATATATATACATAAATTGTTATTTGAATCAATTATTGATTGTACGGACCATGTAAAAATTGGTTTAAATTAAGTTTTTAGAATTAACATATTTGCAATACGCATCAATATTGTAGAATTTGTGAAAATGCGTGGAATTTATGTGGACGGCGTTCAATGAAAGCAAAATATATTAAGGACCACTATTAATGAGAGCTGCATTTCTGATGTTTCAACTATTATAGTTAATTTTTGGTTTAATCTACATTATTTAGTTTTTCGTCGTGCTTTGATGATGATTAGGATAAATCTCAGCACCCAATATTAATGTTATGCTGTGAGATTGAATACATAACACGGAATATTTGATTATCTCAAATCTGCAATATCGATCAAGGAAAAAATATTTATTATCTGTCATGATTACATCTATATGCATAGGTAAATTATTATTAACCTAAATTGCATTCACTAAGGGTACATTGATAATCTTCCACTTCTTCTAGGTCGGGTTGATCTGCGTTCAGATTACGCAAGCTTTGCAGAAACGATTAAAGGTCATTTGTAAATTCTCGAAAAAACCTTCAGGGATTCAGTAAAATAATATATTTTTTGAGACGCATTTTCCAGAAAATAGATCTACCAAACAGAATACGGTGTGTCTGTTTTAACAGCAAAGTCAAACTTAACACGATAAATTGAATAAAATTATTCTGAAATTATCTATCAATATGTATGTCGGTGTTTGCGTTTGTGTTTTTGGTATAAATTTGATAAAACAAAATATAATTAGCAAAGCCGGTCTACTACAAAATAGTTTCTTATTTAATAAGTCTACAAATATAATTCGAAAGCAATATAACGTCAAAAAAGCCCACTTTTTTCTAAATCGACACTTTGAAGCCTATTACATTAACCGTTGAGTTGCTAGTGATATTAATGCTTTTCCACGTAAACCAAAAACTGGCCAAAATATAGTTTTTTTATAAAACTGGGAATTGCGCGCAATGTGTGGGTTCCACGGCGCGGATTAGGAGATCTATGGCTTTTTAAAAATGTTTGCGATTCGATTACTGTTTACAGTTGCACTGGATACAATTGGGAAATTTTCAAAATATACAAAACCAAGTGTTCAGAAATAATTGTAATTTACAATTTTTTTGAACTTTAGCATACAGTGAAATCCAACGTGTTGGAACCATGTACTGACTCAGCAACCATAGTGATAGTACCATGTACCTTTTGGGTTCCATAATATTCGGATCGTATACCAACACAATATCCATAGTTTTGGTACATTACAAACTTGGTATATATATACATTGTATATGTTAAATTGGCTTTGAAGTCGCATTTTCGATGACTTCATATGAATTTTACCTTACTACTGCAGGTTTGCACATTCGCATAAGAGATTGTACCGTCCTAGTTTTCCACTTTCCTCACCTAAATATTTAGTGAGTTAATGGAGAAATATCGGCTCCTTCTGATGAGTGCTAGTAAGCACGAGACTAATATGCACGAGATAATTCTTTCCGTTCATTCTGTCTCTGGTTTATCCTTCTGGTCATATTTGAACTAATTTTTTACTATGTGCGCAATAACTATTTCACAATTGCTAATATATATTAGTTTTCTGCCACAAAAATTATCTAACCATTATGCAATGAATGGATTACATTATCTGTGTGATGCAATGCCTAAGTTATGCCAACATTATGCGCTTATAAAATGTAACGCTATATTGATTTTATATGTATATATATAAAACTAGAAAAATTTTTGAGATGTTCTAATTTATCTGGCAGTTAAACTACGTTCATTTTTAATAATGGATATGTAGCGTTATCAAACCGTTTGCGAGAAGCACATTCTGCAGGAGAAATGTTTCCATCACAAATGCACATCGTCAATAGATGGGATTGTAACCGTTACATTAACTGCACGAGACAACAATAAGCAATTGATTAAACGTATTTATCAGCATTTTATAGAGAATTATTAAAATCAAAGTTGCGATCTTGACATTAGCACCAGTACCATTAAATAAATATTTTTTCAGTCAAGATCGAAACTGTGATTTAAATAATTATTATCACTGCCCGCGCAACAAATGTTCGTTTAGTTTAACATTGAAGTTTACTAACACGTATCTAGCACGCGTAAATAATTTGGCAATAAAAGATGACACAATTTATTCAGGTGACAAATCTGATGCAATAATTTGTCATTATTTTACAGAGCAAAGTCCAAAAAACTTCTAATAGATAGATCTATGCATTTTCAGTAAAAAACCAAGTGTCGGAATGAAAATGAAAATATTTAGATCACCCGACATTAAACTGATCTGCCTGAAGACGAATAAAATAAAAACGAAAAAAACTAATAGCAGTAGATAACACATAAAAATTCATCCGAATCGGAAATGACATAATTATGATCGGTGTCCTTATCAAGAGCAGAAGAATATGTATTAGACTAAAAGACAAGAATAAGACAAAATAAGTAATCAAATTTGCTGTTACAAATCCTACCGGTTAAGGTTATTGAAAGGAAACTAAGGTATAATAATATTAAAGCTGACAGAAAGCTGAAAAGTAAACGACCAATTTTAAAAACGACTGTTATCTTTATGTGGAAATTTATAATAATAATTATAATTTTTCACCAGCTGCTAGACGCATTGTTGTCTTTTCACAGCACATTTAGTGTTATTCCAATGGGAACTCTAAGAGAGAGAAAAAGTAGACACAAGTAAAAGTATGCGTACAATTGCGTTGGGAATTTAAACTACACATGAATTTTTATCATGTAAATTTAGAAACAAATTGTCTCTTAAAGCATAAATTTATTATAAAGCTGATATATTAACCACAGTTAAAAAAGGTCTCTTTTTCGCAATAACTCAACTCGACTGCAATTTATAGCACGTTATACAGTCATTTTTTGGAGAACAAGGAGCTGAATTTGGATTAAAACGTAAATTTTATGACAATAATCAGGAATCCGAACGATCACACATTGAGACACGAGCACATCCAAACAAACCAACAAGCA